>JAVGWX010000012.1:50192546-50295046 GCA_036924085.1 Ariolimax columbianus
GAAAGAGATAAATAGATAAAAAAAGAAAGAGAACGGAAAAGAGAAAAAGAGATATAGAAAGAAAGAGAGAACGAAAGAGAGAAAAATATTGAGAAAGAGAGAGAAAGATATATATAGAAAGAGCGAGAGAAAGAGAGAAAAAAGAGAGAAAATAGCGAGAGATTTAAATAGAGATGGAAAGAGGAAAAAGAGAGAGAAAGAGAGAGAAGATTGATAAAGAAAGAGTAAAAGCGAGAAAGAAAGAAAGAGAGAGAGGGAAGAAGAGAGAAAGAGAGAGATAGATAGAGAGAGAAAGTCATATTCTAACTTGCTTCCTGTCTTTCACAGATTGGCAACCATAACCCACATTACGAGACACTTATAAACTCGCTGAAACTTATCCCCAATGCATGTAAGTCTCTAGTTATTTCCACGTTAAACAGAAGATGAGCAATCTGGACGTTCAGGTTTGGAGTGGGTTTTACTTAAAATTCAATCAATCAATCAATCAAGGAAATATTATTGTTTTGAGTGTGTTTTTTTATGGTCGAACCTTCAATCAAACAATCAATCAATCAAGCTGATAGTAAATGTTTTGGTTTTTTAAATTTATGGTTGAGCCTTCAAGCAGTTAACCAATCAATCAACACATGAACAAATAAAACAATCAATCAATCAACCAGTCGATCAAACAATCAATCAGCCAAGCTTAAGGTTAATGATTTCAGTACGTTTTATTTATATGTGAACCTTCAATCAGTCAATCAATCAATCAAGCTGAAAGTTACAGCTTCGAGTGTTTTATTTATGGTTGAACCTTCAATCGATCAATCAATCGAGCTGAAAGTTAAAATTTTGAGTGGTTTATTTATGTATGAACCTTTAACAGATCACTTAATCAAACATGTAACCTATAAATCAATCAATTAATCAATCAGTAAATCAATAAATTAATCAACCAATCAGAAACTATCTGTCAGTCAAACAATCAATCAAGTAATCAGTCAATCAAACCTATAACGTCCATGTGGTGAAATGTCTGAAAGTATTTGCTCGTCAAATCTTTTTTTCGTAGGCTATCTTTGCTCGTCCAAACTTCGTTTTCCTAGCCGCATTACTATTTGCCTCAAGCTGTGACTGCATGGATGGGTAGGACTGCCTTTATTTCTTTTGCCTTTCGGGTTTCAGAATAGAGACTGACTTGCATATACATAAAGATAGTTTCTTAATGTATGATTTCTCCAACACCAACACAATGCTCCGTTTTCACTTTCTGTTTCACCTGAATATGCACGGTTACCTGTATTAGACCCACATTTGCGATCGATCTTATAATACAATCATACCATGGATTCCGTGGCGAAGTGGTTAAGGCGTCGGCCTCATGATCAGGTGGTGTGGGTTCGACTCCGGACTCCGCCGTCTTTTTCACGGGTACTTGAAGCGGAGTCCCCTGCATCTCACAGTCGCCCCTAGCCGTCTTATCCTTGATTTTCCACTGGGGTCGGGTGGTTCGAGACGAGAGAGCGACGATAAAAAGTAGCGCAGTGAATCCTTACTAAAAATAGCGCTAGCAAAATTAATTATGCCATCATCGTCTACGATGGACGGCGGCCTTTGTGCCCTTTATATATATATATATACACACACACAATCGACGCCTGCTCAACATTTACAACTAAACACATAGTTGACAAGATGGCTTTGAGCCGGTTGGGCGGCTTTCTTCTTTCTCCGGACAACGTCAGCAACCACAGCCTGCGGACGTCTCTCTTCAACTCCACAGTACTACCCACAATGCACTATGCGGCGGAAACATGGCCACTCACAAAGTGGATGGAGTCAAAACTCAGTGATTCAAGCCGCCTTCAGGAGACGAATGCTCGGCCTCGCGTTTCACAGCCAGCCCACAAAAGTTCTACATAACTCTGGCATACGTCAATTGGGGTTCCTCGGCTAGAGTGAGAGGAGAGGTCGTTGCTGAGCGCAGTAGGGCATACATGTCAACAACCTCCAGTATGAGAATGGAGACGGAAGCAGTGACCTCAGCCCTGAAATGGATATCTGAGACATCTATAACAAAGGCAGTCATCGTGACAGACGCGCAAACCGTACTTCAGAAAGTACAGAAGGGATGGCATAGGTATGAGTGGATAGCAGCAGTTAATGTCTCAAATCTCCAGACCTTGACCTGCATCTACTGTCCTGCTCATGCCGGGGTTCAGGGCAATGAAAGAGCTGACATCTTGGCTTGAAGAGACTTGACTTGATACTTGAAGAGACGACTTGAGACTTGAAGAGATTTGACATGAGATTTAAGAGACTTGACATGAGACTTAGAGAGACTTGACTTGAGACTGGACGGGAAACTTACTGACTTGAGGCTTGACATCAGGCATGGAAAGACAAGTATTGACATAAGACGTTACAGAGACGACTTGATACAGACGACCAACGACTTGACATGAGACTTAGAGGGACTTGGCTTGAGACTTTCCTTGACATGCTAACTAAATAATTAACTTGAATCTTGTTAAAGACGACTTGAAACTTGGCCTAAGACTAAGAGGTACTTAAAACTTGAAACTCAATTTTACATAATAACTGAATACTTAAGCCTCGACGAGTCTTTTCAAGGATGACTTGAGCTTTGACTTCGACTTTAGGACTTACTTCAAATCTTACACACACATTTAATGTCTCAAACTAAACCTTCTTCTTCCCTTATTTTACAGATGATGAAGTTGAGCTTCCAACCTTCCCCATCAAAGGTCTCATCCCAAAAGGCCCTATTCACTACTTCCGTTACCAAGGCAGCTTGACCACTCCTCCATGCTCTGAATCTGTCATCTGGACAGTTGCGATACCGAAAATAGAAATATCGGAAGATCAGGTACGTAAGTACGAGTATTAATTATGTACTCGATTCCGTTATGAATTGTGTTTTGTTTTTTTGTGTGTTTTTTTTGGTTGTTGTTCTCGAATATTCTCGTACGGATGAATTATGGTGTAGTGACTACAATTGCAGGTGGAAATTAGAGACGACCTAAATGAGTGGAATAATCGCCTCTGACTTTTCTTACCTGCTTCGATGGTACAGAGGTGCTGGTTATGGCTTACGTGCATAGAGGGCATAGAGGCCTCGATCCTTCGGGATCTTGTGTGGAAATACAAACGTGTTCATACTAGGCTTTGCAGGAAGGAAAGAGCTGAAATCAAATGCGAATTGGGGAGATTGACATTGTATAAAAGTGCAATTTAGAAGTTGATCTTAGAGGAAGCTATCGCAAAAATACTGTCGATGCTCATTTCACAAATATCCCAATCAAGAATTGGTCCAACAGAGAGGGATGTCTATTTTGTTGGTTCTATGTCCGTTATTGATCTGTTTGTTGCTATATAAGTATGTTTATTTTGTTCTATTTCAGTAGGCTTCTTTTGTTCTATAAAAGTCTGTTTCTTTTGGTCTATATTAGTGGTTTTCTTTTGTTCTATATAAGTTTGTTTCTTTTCTATATTAGTGGTTTTCTTTTAATTTATATCAGTTTGTTTCTTTTATTCTATATTAGTGGTTTTCGTTTGTTCTATATTAGTTTGTTTCTTTTCTATATTAGTGGTTTTCTGTTATTTTATATCAGTTATTTTCTTTTGTTCTATATACGTTTGTTTCTTGTGTTCTCCATCAGTTTGTTTCACTTGTTCTATATCAGTGGGTTTATTTTGTTCTATAGAAGTTTGTTTCTTTTGTTCTATATCAGTGTTATTTTCTTGCTCTATATAAGTTTGTTTCTTTTGTTTTATGCAATCGTGTGTCTTTTGTTCTAAATCAGTGGGTTTCTTTTGTTCTATAGAAGTTTGTTTCTTTTGTTGTACATACGTCAGTTTTTGTTGTTGTTTTAAATACGTTTGTTCGTTTGTTTAATACAATCGTGTTCCTTTTATTATAAATAGGTGTGTTTTTTTTGGTTCAATAACAGTTTGTTTCTATTGTTTTATATCAGTTGAATCCCTTGACTTTTTATAGTTTTTTTTCTTTGTTCTATATCGGGCTCTTCCTTTTTGTTCTATACGGGGTTATTATTTTCTGTTCTAAATAAATTTGGAACTTTTGTTCTATATCGCGCTCTTCCTTTTATTCTTTATTGGGTATTATTTTCTGTTGTAAATTAATTTGTAACTTTTGTTCTATATCGGGCTCTTTCTTTTGTTCTATATAGGGTTATTAGTTTCTGTTCTAAATAAATTTTGAACTTTTTTTAAATATCAGTTTGCTCATTTGCTTTATACAATTTTGTTTTTCTTGTTCTATACAAGTTTTTTTCTCCTGTTCGATATCAGTGTGTTATGACAGCTTAACAACTACCAGCAGCGACAAAGACAAACTGCAGACCTCATACTACTGGCTAAGCTAAATGTCAACAGAGGAAAAGGCTGGAGTCTAGAAATTCCCGATCTACACCTTCCAGTGGCTTAGAACGACACAATAAATAAAACAACCAACACACTTACTGATAGTAGTGAATTGTGAGTCCGAAAGACCACCACATATTGTAGATACAGATATTCTGAATAGCGGAGATATTTTGTTGAAACGTCACATTCCCCGGCTGACTAAATAACGAAACTTGCATGTGTCAACTATCAGTGCAACTCTAAAAGCATGTTTAGGAAACAAAGATGGACAAGGAGTTTGTTTCAGGGCAGGATTCTGTTAAAGGAACACGCTAAACACTGATTTGTGTTGTTTTGTACCTTGACTTTGTGTTATTCTTCTGTGTGGAGCATGGATTGATTATAAACCTTGGCGAAATATGAGTTCCGTTATTTAGTTTGCAGTGGAATGTGACCTTTTCAAGGGGTTTTCACGGTGAGTCAGACGGCCTATCTAAAGTAGGCCACGGAAAGACATACAAGAGGAGACCACTGGACGACAGCTTCTAAGAACAGACAAGATCGGCTTGATGAATGGAAGGATATCTTTTGGCTATCTGACATAAGATTTAACTTGTCAAAGACTTCCTTATTTCAGAACATTTTCTTTTCGCCTGTTGCATCGCATTGGTTGCATCAGCAAGTCTAATTGTTGTTCATTAACTATATTTCTACCACATACATTATTTACAGATCATCAATGGGTTTTTTTCCAGGGTAATACTGGTTCATTTAGTCGACGTATCTGTAAATGGGTACCTAACGAAGTTATGGAAAAATTATTTTAGCCCCACCTGATTTTTGTAGCTTCGGCACTTGCAGCAATACAAGAGAAGAAGGACAAATGGGAGAGGTTATGGGCAATGAAGTAGGTTCTAGGAGTCGGTTCTAGGAGTCGGTTCTAGGAGTCGGTTCAAGGAGTCGGTTCTAGGAGTCGGTTCTAGGAGTCGGTTCAAGGAGTCGGTTCTAGGAGTCGGTTCTATTAGTCGGTTCTAGGAGTCGATTCTAGGAAGGTTCTAGGATTCTGTTCTAGGAGTCGGTTCTAGGAGTCGGTTCTAGGAAGGTTCTAGGATTCTGTTCTAGGAGTCGGTTCTAGGAAGGTTCTAGGAGTCGGTTCTAGGAGTCGGTTCTAGGATTCTGTTCTAGGAGTCGGTTCTATGAGTCGGTTCTAGGAAGGTTCTAGGATTCTGTTCTAGGAGTCGGTTCTAGGAAGGTTCTAGGATTCTGTTCTAGGAAGGTTCTAGGATTCTGTTCTAGGAGTCGGTTCTAAGAAGGTTCTAGGAGTCGGTTCTAGGAGTCGGTTCTAGGATTCTGTTCTAGGAGTCGGTTCAAGGAGTCGGTTCTAGGAGTCGGTTCTATTAGTCGGTTCTAGGAGTCGATTCTAGGAAGGTTCTAGGATTCTGTTCTAGGAGTCGGTTCTAGGAGTCGGTTCTAGGAAGGTTCTAGGATTCTGTTCTTGGAGTCAGTTCTAGGAAGGTTCTAGGAGTCGGTTCTGGGAGTCGGTTCTAGGATTCTGTTCTAGGAGTCGGTTCTATGAGTCGGTTCTAGGAAGATTCTAGGATTCTGTTCTAGGAGTCGGTTCTAGGAAGGTTCTAGGATTCTGTTCTAGGAGTCGGTTCTAGGACTCGGTTCTAGGCAGGTTCTAGGATTCTGTTCTAGGAGTCGGTTCTAAGAAGGTTCTAGGAGTCGGTTCTAGGAGTCGGTTCTAGGATTCTGTTCTAGGAGTCGGTTCTAGGAGTCGGTTCTAGGAGTCGATTCTAGGAGTCGGTTCTAGGAATCTGTTCTAGGAAGGTTCTAGGAGTCGGTTCTAGGAGTCGGTTCTAGGAAGGTTCTAGGAGTCGGTTCTAGGAAGGTTCTAGGAGTCGGTTCTAGGAGTTGGTTCTAGGAGTTGGTTCTAGGAGTCGGTTCTAGGAGTCGGTTCTAGGAGTCGGTTCTAGGAGTCGGTTCTAGGAAGGTTCTAGGAGTCGGTTCTAGGAGTCGGTTCTAGGAGTCGGTTCTAGGAGTCGGTTCTAGGAAGGTTCTAGGAGTCGGTTCTAGGAGTCGGTTCTAGGAGTCGGTTCAAGGAGTCGGTTCTAGGAGTCGGTTCTAGGAAGGTTCTAGGAGTCGGTTCTAGGAGTCAGTTTAAGGAGTCGGCTCAAGGAGTCGGTTCTAGGAGTCGGTCTAGGAAGGTTCTAGGATTCTGTTCTAGGAGTCGGTTCTATGAGTCGGTTCTAGGAGTCGGTTCTAGGAGTCGGTTCTAGGAAGGTTCTAGGATTCTGTTCTAGGAGTCGGTTCTAGGAAGGTTCTAGGATTCTGTTCTAGGAGTCGGTTCTAGGAGTCGGTTCTAGGAAGGTTCTAGGATTCTGTTCTAGGAGTTGGTTCTAGGAAGGTTCTAGGAGTCGGTTCTAGGAGTCGGTTCTAGGAGTCGGTTCTTTGAGTCGGTTCTAGGAGTCGGTTCTAGGATTTAGTTCTAGGAAGGTTCTAGGAGTCGGTTCTAGGAGTCGGTTTTAGGAAGGTTCTAGGAGTCGGTTCTAGGCAGGTTCTAGGAGTCGGTTCTAGGAAGGTTCTAGGAGTCGGTTCTAGGAGTCGGTTCTAGGAGTCGGTTTTAGGAGTCGGTTCTAGGAGTCGGTTCTAGGAGTCGGTTCTAGGAGTCGGTTCTAGGAGTCGGTTCTAGGAGTCGGTTCTAGGAGTCGGTTCTAGGAGTCGGTTCTAGGAAGGTTCTAGGAGTCGGTTCTAGGAGTCGGTTCTAGGAGTCGGTTCTATGAAGGTTCTAGGAGTCGGTTCTAGGAGTCGGTTCTAGGAGTCGGTTCTAGGAGTCGGTTCTAGGAGTCGGTTCTAGGAGTCGGTTCTAGAAAGGTTCTAGGAGTCGGTTCTAGGAGTCGGTTCAAGGAGTCGGCTCAAGGAGTCGGTTCTAAGAGTCGGTTCTAGGAAGGTTCTAGGAGTCGGTTCTAGGAGTCGGTTTAAGGAGTCGGCTCAAAGAGTCGGTTCTAGGAGTCGGTCTAGGAAGGTTCTAGGATTCTGTTCTAGGAGTCGGTTCTATGAGTCGGTTCTAGGAGTCGGTTCTAGGAGTCGGTTCGAGGAAGGTTCTAGGATTCTGTTCTAGGAGTCGGTTCTAGGAGTCGGTTCTAGGAAGGTTCTAGGATTCTGTTCTAGGAGTCGGTTCTAGGAGTCGGTTCTAGGAAGGTTCTAGGATTCTGTTCTAGGAGTTGGTTCTAGGAAGGTTCTAGGAGTCGGTTCTAGGAGTCGGTTCTAGGAGTCGGTTCTAGGAGTCGGTTCTAGGAGTCGGTTCTAGGAGTCGGTTCTAGGATTCTGTTCTAGGAAGGTTCTAGGAGTCGGTTCTAGGAGTCGGTTTTAGGAAGGTTCTAGGAGTCGGTTCTAGGAAGGTTCTAGGAGTCGGTTCTATGAAGGTTCTAGGAGTCGGTTCTAGGAGTCGGTTCTAGGAGTCGGTTCTAGGAGTCGGTTCTAGGAGTCGGTTCTAGGAAGGTTCTAGGAGTCGGTTCTAAGAGTCGGTTGTAGGAGTCGGTTCTATGAAGGTTCTAGGAGTCAGTTCTAGGAGTCGGTTCTAGGAGTCGGTTCTATGAAGGTTCTAGGAGTCGGTTCTAGGAGTCGGTTCTAGGAGTCGGTTCTAGGAAGGTTCTAGGAGTCGGTTCTAGGATTATGTTCTAGGAAGGTTCTAGGATTCGGTTCTAGGAGACGGTTCTAGGAGTCGGTTCTAGGAAGGTTCAAGGATTCTGTTCTAGGAGTCGGTTCTAGGAGTCGGTTCTAGGAGTCGGTTCTAGGAATCGGTTCTAGGAGTCAGTTCTAGGAGTCGGTTCTAGGAGTCGGTTCTAGGAGTCAGTTCTAGGAGTCGGTTCTAGGAGTCGGTTCTAGGAGTCGGTTCTAGGAGTAAGTTCTAGAAGTCGGTTCTAGGAGTCGGTTCTAGGAGTAGGTTCTAGGAGTAGGTTCTAGGAGTCGGTTCTAGGAGTCGGTTCTAGGAGTCGGTTCTAGGAGTCGGTTCTAGGAGTCGGTTTTAGGAGTCAGTTCTAGGAGTCGGTTCTAGGAGTCGGTTCTAGGAGTCGGTTCTAGGAGTCGGTTCTAAGAGTAGGTACTAGGAGTCGGTTCTAGGAGTCGGTTCTAGGAGTAGGTACTAGGAGTCGGTTCTAGGAGTCGGTTCTAGGAGTCGGTTCTAGGGGTCGGTTTTAGAAGTCGGTTCTATCTCTCCGTCACGTCTCGTCTCTTTTCACTTGTCCCACAACCTTTGTGTTCGTTTGAGCATCACACCTCATTACATCATGAACTGTCCGATGTCATCCTACTCTATCCGGGATCAAGATGCTGAGCAGCGTATGAGCTGCAGTGGTCAGCGACCCATAGCTGACTGCTAGCGCCAGGACCAGCGAACCAAAGCTGCCAAGACCCTTCTACATCTCCACATGGTGATCCTGGATAACATGCTGTAACAGGGCAGGAGGGATCGAAGAGGGAATGCTAACCCGGTACTCAAAAATTGCTTGCTCAAGTCGGATGTGTTGGACCGAAAGGTGCAAATATCGCAGTCAAGCTGTGAACTACGACACAACGCATTCCGTTCTCTGGGCTACATTCTGCTACTTAGGCCCGTGTCAGGGTTTGGTAGCGTGAGGTTGAAAAAGAACGAAGCCAAGCCAAGACATCCTACTCTATCCATTGCCTGCGGTGTAAAGTACCAAGTAAAGATCCACGCCACTGTGACATATTGGGAATACGGTGTTGGGCCATTACTTTTCTTGACCAATGGTCTGCTAGGGGTGAAGTGGTCAACATTCCACCGGTCGCCGTTATTATCCCAGATTATTATGGTACACAATTTATGAGGCCACGTGAACAACTGGATCAGTTTTGCGATCGTGAAAAATTCCGCATTATCTTGGGACCAAACCCCGATCGCTCAGCTTGGAAGCCAATATACTATCCCCTGTGCTGGATCGGAATCGCGTGCGTTGCAGTTTCAATTTATGTAAAGCCCATCTATTTGCCAATAGAATCTGTTCAACGGATCTTAGAGCTAACTCTCGCTTGCCAGGAGTTGGACAACCATGAGAACGCATCACGTACCAGCAGAGCTTTCGTGATTTGACAACCGGAAGATGTCAGCCAGTATAACTTCAGGTGTTGGTTATGTGGTTAGTGAAGCGGCATAGATGGCGCCTGACAGGCTGCTGGTCTACCTTGCTCTAATTAACACAGCCACCTCCACCAGTCTAAAAATAGGCTATCGTATTTTCCAGGGGCTAAAAGATGCTGGGATTAACCTGGCAATTCACCAGTGGATTTTCACCTGCCAGAGAAATATGAAACAAAGGGGGGTCACACCACCCCATGACGAGTAACGATATAAGTGGACTCAAGATAGATAGATAGAAGATGTCAGTATTACGTACACTGTTATTCGTGACGTGATCGTGTCCATATTTCCCAAGCATACAGGTACACAGAGAGAGGCAATGTCTTCATTAAATTGAGTATAGTAATCAGAGATACGTTGTTATATCTTCAAATTGGTTTCAGTGATATGAGACGTGTTAAGTCTGATCTGTTCTTGTTCGTATTTCCTTACTGGTGTATGTGGAATCAAGAGCTGCGGCTGTCAGCGACCCATAACTGACTTCTAGCGTCAGGGCCACGAACCAGAGCTTCCAAGACCCTTCTACACCTCCAATCGATGATCTTGGGTGACAGGCTGCTTCAAAGAAGACTTGATACGTAGAAGAGATCGAAGAGGGAATGCTAACCCGGTACTCAAAAATCACTGCTGAAGTAGTGATGTGTCGGATCGAAAGGTGCAAATATTTCAGTCAAGCTGTAAACTACAACACAACGCGTTCCGTTCTCCAGACTTAATTCTGCTACTTAAGCCCTTCTCAGGACTTGGTAACGGGAGACTGAGAACAAACGAAGCCACGCCAAGTCACTGGTGTATGTTGTTTGTCCATCATAATCTTTGAAGACCACTTTGTCAACATCCACTGCTTCCACGAGTTCGAAGATATCTAAATGAGCCAATCAGAACCATGAATTGTCTGTTGCACTTGATACAAGGAAATGGAGACACAACTGAGACAATAAATATAGGAAGAAAGCACACCACACTTGATACAAGGAAATGGAGACACAACTGAGACAATAAATATAGGAAGAAAGCACACCACACTTGATACAAGGAAATGGAGACACAACTGAGACAATAAATATAGGAAGAAAGCACACCACACTTGATACAAGGAAATGGAGACACAACTGAGACAATAATTATAGGAAGAAAGCACACCACACTTGATACAAGGAAATGGAGACACAACTTAGACAATAAATATAGGAAGAAAGCACACCACACTTGATACAAGGAAATGGAGACACAACTTAGACAATAAATATAGGAAGAAAGCACACCACACTTGATACAAGGAAATGGAGACACAACTGAGACAATAAATATAGGAAGAAAGCACACCACACTTGATACAAGGAAATGGAGACACAACTGAGACAATAAATATAGGAAGAAAGCACACCACACTTGATACAAGGAAATGGAGACACAACTGAGACAATAAATATAGGAAGAAAGCACACCACACTTGATACAAGGAAATGGAGACACAACTGAGACAATAAATATAGGAAGAAAGCACACCACACTTGATACAAGGAAATGGAGACACAACTGAGACAATAAATATAGGAAGAAAGCACACCACACTTGATACAAGGAAATGGAGACACAACTGAGACAATAAATATAGGAAGAAAGCACACCACACTTGATACAAGGAAATGGAGACACAACTGAGACAATAAATATAGGAAGAAAGCACACCACTCTTGATATTCATGTTCAAGAATTTAGGTATTTCGGAACTGTTTTCATTCATACCGGCAGACTCGATAGAGAGATAGAGACAAGAGTGTAGATGATAAACGTTATCATATACCAGCTGTCTCCACTACTAAGACACTCCCGAGATTCCCATCCAAGCTAAACAGCAGATGATAAATAGTATCTTCATTCCAACCGTGTGCTACCATGGGCATTGAATAGGGCTCAGCAACAACAGTTAGGTACCTGCGAAATGTGTTCACTAACAACACCAGCAGCGACAGAATCTCAAATACAAATATTCGGGAGAAGATTGGAACAATGTAATGCTTACAGTACATCGAGCAACAGAGAATGAATTGGTTTGGTCATATCGTGAGAATGCAACAATTCCTTGTTGTTTATGCAACCTTCTGCAGACGAACATCGGAAAGTAGGGCGGGAGGTAGACTGAGGAAAAGGTGAATATACAGCGTAAATGGGATTTACCGTAAAATGGAGAAAAATGTTACTCGGTCCACGCGAGAGGCGAAACAGAAATACATACCACGACACTGGGTACAATCCTGTAGAAAGTGCGACGACAAAAAAAGAAAAAAAGAAGAATAGGGCATCCTCCATTATCGGGGTTGAAGAAAGGTTGCTGCGAGCTGACTTGCGAGGCGATCGTCTCGGAATAGTTTCATGACCTCATGTCTCTGAACACCCTTTGCAATAGTGCGGCGCCAGTCTGGCCAATTGGTGGCATTGTTTCCCCATTCATCATGGTTAATACCGCACTGGATCAGTAATCTCTTCAGATTGTCTCTGAACCTTATCTGCTACCCACCGCTTGCTCTCTTGCCAGAGCAGCTCTTTTGGTTGACGTTCATCCGACATACGTACCACACGGTCAGTCCATCTCAGCTGTGCTGCTCATAACATGGTGTGTATACTTCTCATGCCAGACCCGATCGCTCTAACACATCTATATTTGGCAACACGTTCTGTCATCTAATCCTCAGCAGTTTCGTAGACAGTTCATATGGAAGACCACATTCGCTCTCGTATCCTTGACGCGAAAGACAGACCCCAAATACTTCAAATGAGTCTTTCAAACACTTGGCCATTGAGAGTCATGAGCATTTTATACGAGGGGCATTTAAATCAAATGGCGACTTATTGTTCTAGTTCTGCCTGAATGGGTTATATCGTGCTGGACTTCTGTCATTAGTTAGGGAAAATTGTGTCCTATTGCTGCTAGGTGTTCCAGCTGTCATGGGCCAGTCACGGGACAGATAAATTAAAATGGCGGCAAACGCTTTTAGTGCTTGCATGGAACAACGTGTTGTGATGAAGTTTCTTGAAAAAGACCGCACGAAAACTGCGAAAATTTACAGAAGACTGCAATCACAATAAGGTGATAATGCACTCAGTGGCAGTAAGACGTTTGAATAGTGTAAACGTTTTAGAGAAGGCCGTACATCCGTGAGTGAGAATACAGTCCTGTAAGATAACGTTATGTGATAAATACATGGACATTCGACCTCATACGGCTCACCACACTAAGCGCCATCTGCGCAATTCGTCTGGGAGGTATTGCCATATCCACCTTACAGCCCAGACCTCATTCAAAGTGATTTCCTTCTGTGTGGACCTCTAAAAGAATTCATGGGAGGTCAGCATTTCAGTACTGATGACGAAGTGAAACAGGCTGTCCTGGATTGCTTCATACATACTGACAAATCTTTCAACGCTGAATCATTTCAAGCATTACTTAAACTCTGGGATCAGTGCATAAACGTTGCAGTAAATTTTATCGAAAAATAAATGGCATTTTGTCTACTTGAAAAGATATAATTTCATTATTAAAAAAGTCCCAGGTTGACTTGAACACCATTCGTATTTTAACATATTATTGATTATCATCATTATCATCATCATCATGATCTTCATCATCATCATCAACAACAACAACTAACGCACATCTATTTCTTTTAGCTGTCCAAGTTCCGAGAGCTGTTAGATGAAGACAACGAGAATATACTTAATGACTTCAGACCTATCCAGGCGATCAACCAAAGGACCGTCCTGACAACAATGAACGCCTATTTGGGAGAATATTATCATGATGACTATAATTATACTGATGATTATTGACAGAGATTTCAACTAAACTGACGTGACTTGCATTCGTCACATGACGAAAATATTATATCGTTCTGCTATTTATTTCCTTCAGAATTATCGTTTCTACTTTGATTTGTTCCAGAACACCACTATTTTGTTTTCCTTTCTTTTCAAGAAACCCGGCTAAGTTTTCTAAATACCCTCATTTTAAATGCTTCAATACACATCTCCATTTTTTGAATCAAAGTCAAGATTTATACTTCAGACAATAAAACTGAATACACAACGCATTGAATTATTCTCATTTCTAAATTCATTCTGTACCCTATAATGTGTGTATTTGTCACATAGAATCTTTTGATTGCTATTTTTCATTTCTATTAAGTGTGTAATTACTTTGCTGTCTTTAATTTAACTAATAATAAAAACAAAATAATAACATGATTAACAAATATTAATCATTATTGAGACACGTGGTTGGAAGAATAGATAGAAGTGTTTTCGGAAAATTGAAAATTGTTCAAAGAACTAACTTTATTCCGCCGTGGTACCACAAAATGTGCGACGCTCCTTTCATTACGGACAGTGCCGATGACAGAACAAGAACTCCGTAGCACCAGAGGCGGCACCGGGATTTCCCATTCACCGTCATACCCAGATACACATACACATATACATATATACACATACACTGATACACATAAACAGATACATATACACACATACATATACACGTACACATATTCAGATACATACATACATAGACACACACACATATGCACACATACACACATTGATACACATATACACATGCATATACACATGCACACATAAATAGGCATACACATATAAATACGTACAAAGACACACATATACCCATATGCATACATTTACACGCAGATACACACATACATATATAGACTGGTAACCTGAAAGGTCATTCGGGTACAAATACTGCAGAGTGTTAATTCAGTTCCCGTCACTTCATTCGGTTTTGTGCCAGGATATCGAATTCTCCGTCTGGACGAGTTAACCTCAGGGGTATGATTGTCACCGTTTTGCATAGAGACGGCCATCGCATTTCTGATTTTTCTCAATGTTTTCTTCAATATCGGAGTGTCTTGGGCCGTTTTGCCCCTGGTAGAGCCCATCCATGTTTGGACAACGTGTCCCTCCACATTATTCTATGATCTCCCTGCCTACTCAAGCATGGCCTCACAGTTTCACCCTCAAGACCATGCCTTTCGGTATTCTTTTTCCGGGCTCGTTTTCATCTTGACCATTTGCTTGTAATCGCTCTTGTGTATTTTGTCTTCGACTTTATTCTATAATATGTCGATTGAAATGCATCTCGCGCTTTGACGGTCACAAGTCCATTTGGAAAAAAAGCACATAAAACACGTTATCCAAGAGGAATGCGTGACACTGCAAATGTAGACCCAAAGAGAACAGAAAAACACCGGAATCAGATCAGCAGCCATGTTGGCGTTTGGCCCCGGATATATAGATATTTAAATAGGATTCCGTGGCGAAGTGGTTGACCCGTTGGTCTCGTGATCAGGTGGTGTGGGTTCGACTCCGGACTCCGCCATCTTTTTAACGGGTGCTTGATGGGGTCTCATGGGTCCCCTGCATCTCGTAGCAACACTAAAGAAGAAAACTTAACGTCTTAATACTAGTTTAGAAGACTCTGGGGAGTCTGTATACAACCAGTTTCATTTACATTTTCTTTCTCCAAAAGTTATACGCATTCAATCTATTATTAAGTGCATTAATTGTCCCTGCCTCCACTATTTCTTGTGACAATGCATTCCAAGCATTCACCACTCTGTGACAAAAAAAAATATTTTCTTATGTCTAATCTGGACCTTTCTTTAATTAATGCGTAGCTATGCGCTCGTGTTCTTATTGGTGGTTGTATTTTGAAGAAGAAAAAAAAAACATGCTGTAGTCTAATTTATTTGTTCCATTAAATATTTTATAAACCTGTATTAAGTCATCTCAAGTTCTTTTTTTTTTTTTAGAAACTGTAGACCGGTTTTTCTGAGCCTTTCCTCATAACTGTAATTCTGGAATCCCAATATCAGCTTTGTTGCTCTTCTTTGTATCAATTCCAGCATGTTTATATCTCTTCTATGATAAGGACTCCACACCTGTACACAATATTTCAATCTTGGTCCAACTAATGCTTTATAATACTTCATTGCTTCTATGTTTGATCGGTCAATCTAAAATGTTACAGGGAACTTCTGAGAAAACAATGGACAGCGAACAAGAAAAACAGACGCCCGAAACGAGTTGGGTATAGATCAAAGGTTACTGGTAGACAGGGTTACGTCTTCGTAGAAAATACTTTGGCTACATCAAGCGCCACAACGATCTGGAAATATATGTAATGGGAAGGGGGGGGGGGGGGGGGTACGGAACCTGGAAAACGAGACAGAGGAGGATCGAGGAAATGATGGACATAGGCATCAAAGATGTTCTGAAAATGACAGCAACAAAGGCAGCAGAACTGGTTGAAGATCGAGTTTCAAAGAGCGGCTGTGGTTGAGCGACGTTCTGCAGAGGATATGGTACACAACAACATCACTGGTAGTAAAGTTTTAGGTTAGTTTATGTTAAAGAGAGTAGATGCAGGTCAGGCATATGAATAAGTGTACACTTCCTTTCAGCTAACAGGTAAGCCTTATTGTGTTAGTAAGTTGATGTAGCTTTCTTTAAAACTCATAAGACATACATACTTTTAATCTGCAGGATTTGTCAGGCGTGCAGTGTTTTGAGTTGCGGACACTTGCACTCTATTACCTACAGTGGGATAGGGAACCTGTTCTCATCTCTCTCTCTCTCTTTCTCTCTTTCTCTCTCTCTTTCTCTACCTCTGCCTCTCCCTATTTCGTTCTCTTACTGTGCTTGCCCGACGCAATCCGGCGAAAAAATACAGGCCCTCTGAAATGCGTGATTGACGCTGGCTTTCTTTTTTGCCATGTGGTCCTCCTTTTTGAAGACACCCTGACTCGCCCTATTCAATAAAAATCAGACGAGAGAAAAAACAACACCCATTTTTTAGTCGTCCCGTGGGTCACCCACTGAACACCTAGCGGAGATAAATCTCCTCCACTTCATCTGACCTGTAAGCGGCTATAGACCGTGTTCGTGGATGGTCAGCACGACAGGGCGTGGCTGTCTAGGCGGATCACTTGATTCGTATCTCTTACACGTAGCCTTCCCACAAAACAATCACAATTGAGTAAAAAAGTAAATATTTTTGTTTAAACTTTGTGAATTGGTACATGTTTTTATTTATACTACGATAAGGCACATCCTCCTGTAGATGCAGGCGTTCTGACTCACGGAGAAATCCATTTGAAACGGTACAGGGAACGGCTGACTAAATAACGTAACTTGCATGTGTCAACTATCAGTGCAACTATAATAGCGTGTTCGGGAAACAAAGATTGATATGCAGTTGGTTTCGGGGCAAAATTCTCTGAAAATATCAGTGATTTGTTGCGGTTTATACTGTGAATTTGTTTTATTTCTCCGTGTGAAGCATGGACTGGTTATAAACCTAGGTACAATATGAATTACGTTATTTAGTGTGGCAAAGTCCAGGTTTTTACTTTGGTTCTTCTATCTGTAATGTTACCACATGCATCCACATCATTTACGACCACACACAGCAAAAACCGTTGCAAACAGCAGGTGGCATATTTATTAATATCACATTCAAGCAAAATTATTGAAGTGAGTGAAATGAGATTACAAACAACACAAGAAATACATATTAACTAATTAATTATAATGTATCTATTAATATTATTATTTTTAATTGCGGAGGTAATAGCATTAGCTTTCGAAAATTTCCCCCCCCCCCCCCCACCCCCCTAACTAACCCAGCTCAGTTCTAGCAGCTACCCTCTCCTCCCCTTATCTGCACACTCACCACACTTTCCCAAAATCGTCTTCACTATCGTATTCTGTGCGTTCACTCCCACTCAGATCCTCTCAGGGAAGTGATTTTTACATTATACATTCAAATCCCTTCAGGCAGTTGATCTTGACATTTCACATTCAATCTATTCAACGTATATTCGCTTGTGATCACACACTCACTGGATCAGCGTATACACACAAACTCCGGAACATACATCGTTCTCTAGGTGTCCCGCACACCACACACACATCCAAATCTCTTCTAGTCACAGGATACCCGACACACACCTTATAGAGCGACTAGCCAAGACTCAAAGGCGTATGCTGCTTCAGTCACCCTTCTTCTTCTTCTTCTTCTGCGTTAGTTGTCAATCTCCCGCTACCAAGCCCTGTACAGGTCTTCGCATGTAACAGGATGTAGTCCGGAGAACGAAATGCGTTGTGTCGCTAGTTTACAGCTTGGCTGCGATATTTGCACCTTTCGGTCTGACACATCCGTCTTCGGCGGCCCAGTTATTCCATCCTTCTAACATTCGTAGAACAGGCTGCTAAACTAGTAGCATGTCAACAATCGTTCCTCTATAAAGTCCGCGAGCTAAACAATCTCCTAGCTAAATCTTCAGTCTGTCTCTCTGTCCATGACCAGTCTGCTTAAGTCAAACTTTGCCTAGTAGTATATAGTTTCAAGCAGTATCAGTGCTGTCCAATGGTCTTCTGTGGGTTGTTTGACTCAGCCATCACTCTAGTTTGGATCTACCTTCATTTAGTTGTTACTAGAATGAATCACTCCGAATTCCTGTCCAAATTCCTGTCGTAGCAATACATGATGGTCTATGTCTGTCACTAACCTCCTACTACCCCATATAAGAACGCCAGAGTGGTCAGATTATTTTCATAAATAAGACAACTTGAGACGCGCAATAATACGAACAAATAGACAAGCAGATACACACGGACTTAAGGTTCAGTTTCGTGTTTACTTGTTTCAAATGTCAAACTATAAAAAAACATATTTATTCAACTAGCAGTAAGCATGCAAGATGTCACATGATTGTTATTATTAATTATTACAATTATGGTAAAGTGTCGTATGTACTTGAAATGGGTCAGGGTAATGTTCAGACTTGCGTGGTAAGATTATTGCGTTTATAAATGATGTGTTCGAAATAAGACAGTTAACATACCTCTGTTGGCATTCTATTATTGGTCAATACTGGTGCAATGAAGAACCACATGCGTCTTTAATATAAGAACTTTAAAGTTACACATAACAGAGCACCCAACACAGGACGTTGGAGTAGCCAGATAATAGTTGCACAGCTTAGTCGGGAGCTGTGTTCACATGGGCAATGTTGACTTCGTCACATGGGCAATGTTGACTTCGTCACATGGGCAATGTTGACTTCGTCACATGGGCAATGTTGACTTCGTCACATGGGCAATGTTGACTTCGTCACATGGGCAATGTTGACTTCGCCACATGGGCAATGTTGACTTCGTCACATGGGCAATGTTGACTTCGTCACATGGGCAATGTTGACTTCGTCACATGGGCAATGTTGACTTCGTCACATGGGCAATGTTGACTTCGTCACATGGGCAATGTTGACTTCGTCACATGGGCAATGTTGACTTCGTCACAAGGGCAATGCATTCCTTACAATAAAGGGAAGTAATAAATGCTATTGTCACATTACCACCAAATAACATTGCTTCTGTATGCTTTAGACTGATTTTATTTTTGAAAATTCAAAATACACTTTGCTGTTCAAGTTAGATGTGCAACTTTAATATTGTTTTATTTTGTGTTAGCAATATTCACATTTTCCAACGTGACCGTGTTTGCAATTTCGCTTTACTATGTATTAGAAAGCTGTCTCTCTTTGTAGAGAGAATTGGCTCTTTCTAGAATGTGTATACACTTAATTGGAATTATTTGAAAGCGATATGCAAAAATGAGGCTGCCACCACAAGGGGTTGAGGTTCACACGTTGCTACATATATACAAATTGTAACTACAGTAATTTCCGTTACAGGAGCAGTCGGTGCTGCTTTCTGCCAGTTACTTGGTTAGTTTTCTCCATGACTTCGACGCTTGTCAAGGTTGACGGTGCTGCTCTTGTGTTTGCACGGCTTTGCAGGCACAATCGTTACATAAGGTCGCGAGCTGATCTTCCGAATGTGCCGTGTACGAGGAAAAAAACAAACGTGAGAAATTTAATCGGGTGGAAAATTAACACCCCACGCCGTCAGTGTACAGTTGCCAATGTCCACGTCCATGTGGTTCTGGTACAGAGACACAGATCACTCGCTTGGGTTTGTTGCCTGGATTAAAACGGGAGACGCCCAAATCAGAAGCTATCACGCGAAATGTGTGTGATGGAATAACTCTAATTTTATTATATCTTTCATTAATATGGTTGCGTCCCTTAATAAGGTACATTTTTGAAGTTGTATATATAACTAACATCATTGACTTACATGCAAATAATGAAATGTATATCTAAACTAATTGTCACCACGAAGGAATAATTGTTCGACAAACGAGGTAGAAAAAGAGAAAAATGGTTCCCATATAGGCATGACTAGGTACTCCAAAACAAAGACATAGCTGAAATATCAATTGGGGTCATTATAAGACCATAGGACCTGCAAATAGAGAGAGCAGGATGTAATGTTGTTAGAGCCATTGCTGTTCACGCAAAGGCACAGGATTTGCTCCCCAGTCGAGACATGTTCCAGCCATTTCAGTTGCAAATTGAAACCTGGTGTTCTGTTAGGGGTGGCATGACAGAGGGGAAAGAAAGTAGTTCTCCGAAACGTTGAGGTCTCGTGCAATGAAGGATGCAGTACCTCATCCCTGACGGCAGTGACTGACATGGGACTAAATTTACCTCTTCGTGGTATTTAAGACAAGACAGTGGAAAATGCAAATGTTCACCTGGCCTCACAAAAGCTCACACATCTTACAGTGACGTTTCTACCACTTCATCGCCGATTGCACTGTTTCTTTATTTTGATTAATCCATGAACATAAACAACAAGTTGACCAAGCTTATAGTCCTATAATCCTTTCTTTGGCATACTTCTTCTTCTTCCTCGTTCGTTTTCAGACCTCAGCTTCAATGACTCTAACGAAGGCAGCAGTCGACTCAAGGCTCTGTACACTTCCATACAGTTTCTCGTGGAAGGACACTGGCTGTTGCCAAATGCTACTTCTTGTGTCGGTATTCAGTGTATATTCATTAGGGCAAATATGTTCTGTCGTCACGGGTGCTGTGCCGCAGGCTCAAAGGTCTGTAGTGCCAATCTTGAACTTGTTGTACAGATAACATCTAAATATGTTGGGACCTGTTCGTAGCCGGAGAATTATCACCTGGTCTCGCCTGGAGAGTTGATGGTAGGCATCGTTTTCTATGTGGTCAGGGTGGTCTTTTTCCATTTTGCACTGTACGTTGTCCTGATGAATGCTTTAGTCTCATTGTATGTGATTTCTGTTTGATTCTGCTGCAGCATTCCTCCCTCTCTGGCGAGTCTGTCTGCCTCCTCGTTGCCTGGAATGTCGCAGTGGGCTGGTATCCACTGGGCTGTGCTTTTTTTGAAGCACTGGGACAGGCGTTCGAGCGAGTCTGCCAGATCACCAAGTTCATTTTTGTGCTGGTTCACTACGAGGGCGTCGGTGAAAATGACTACTTGCTTTTCTGCCTGCTCCTTATGGTCTATAAGGGTTTCAGCTGCTTGTCTCAGGGCACTGAAGTTGATGCAACGTCTCCTGGTGGCAAATTCTGCTGAGTATACTTTGCTTTTTAGTTTTATAGTAATGCCTCCTTCCCCGTTTTCAAGGCATCTTTGTCTGAGCCATCCATATAGGCTGTTGGTGGACATTTTTGGTTGATGTAATTTGTAACTATGTGTTTTTTACTGTTCCTCTGTGATTTTTTGTCTTCGATTTTGGGGATATTGTATATAAGATCAGGGAAGGGTCTTACTTTTCAGAGGCATCGGATGGAGCATGCTGGTATTGGTTGTTTCTTTCGTTTAAAAGTGCAGCATTGTTTTTAATCTTTTCTTATGCTGGACTGTAAAACCCATTTAGTCTGTTGTGCATCGGGTGGTCCATGATTCTTTTGAATTTCCTCGCTTCCTGTAGGATTCTGCAGTCTCGGCGGTCTTCCATTGGCTGTAGCACAATCATAGCTTTCAGGTTTTTTATTTCGGTGGACTTCATGACCCCTGTTATGATGCTGGCTGCTTCGTTTTGGGATGCGCCCTATTTTGTGAAAATTTGATTTAGATGTCGTGGACCAAGCTGCAATGCCGTATTCAAAAACTGGTACCACTCTGCATGTGTACAATTTCCGTGTGTGTTTCCGTCACCACCAAAAGTAGTACAAGCAAGTTTCTTCAAAATGGACATGCATTGCCTCGCCCTCTGCTGAGACTTTAACATGTGCTTTTCATTCTTTGGCGTACATATCAAATATAACAATAATTGTTTGTTCAGTTGATAGTCGTTACGGTTGGTAGTTTGTCAGGCTGTGCTGTTGTTCGTGAGCCTTGCTCGTCTGGGCTTCTATGTTGGACGGTGAACATTAGAGTATTCTAAATGACCACATCAATTTATGTTTTTCACGTATTAATTTGTAATATAGACTAACTGTTAAAGAGTATATGGAAAAAAGAAGACTAAGATAGAGGGAGAATGGAAAAAAAGAGAGGTGCATTGTTATAAATGTTAACTGGTGCATAGATTAAAGGAGATAAAAAGAAAGAATTATGTCGAGAAAACGTAAAGATAATCCAGTGAGCAGTCAATGCTAGCTAGGATGAAGTGTAAGGGGGTCCACAGTAAAAGGCTTCGCCTTTCCATCAGCTTAGCTGGGCAGTTCCCTTACTCGCTGCAATTCAGTCGCTGATTCTGTTTCTAAGAATCGACGTCACTGCACTCCGGACATACCCATAGGTGCTCAGTTTCTCTCATCAAATGCCGTAAGGTATGGATGCTGATGGTCCCTGTAGCTTGCTTGTTGTACACTCTCTTGCTCCGTCCTTTCATGCACCTCACTCAGCTCGAACCTCGTTTAATATCGAAACTTTGCAGCCTGTGGATTGCTGCTTCATCTATTGCGGTGTCCTTATCCAGCAGAGGGTCATTGATTGATTTCAAAATGTCACTTCTGTCCATCACCAATGTGCCCATGATGGGAGCCCGTGAAGCCAAGATGTCAGCTCTTTCATTGCACCGAGCCCCGGCATGAGTAGGACGGTAGATTCAGGTCAGCGCCTGGAGGTTTAAGGCCTCAACATCAGCAATCCACTCGTACCTAAGCCATCCCTTCTGTACTTTCTGAAGTACGGCTTGCGCGTCTGTCATGATGACTGCCTTTGCTATAAAAGTCTCAGATATCAATTTCAGGGCTAAGCTCACTGGTTCCCTCTCCATTCTCATACTGGAGGTTGTTGGCATGTATGCTCTACTGCGCTCAGCCACGACCTCTCCTCTCGCTCTATCCGAGAAACCCCAGCCTGATGTCCCACTGCGCACGACTGATCCGTCGGTGTATATGACAGCGTCACTCTCCTGGGTGTTCTCAGTTATCAGCTGATTTACCTCGTGCTCTGCTCTCTCGTTGTTCCATTCTCTGCATTCTTTGCCTACTGTCGCTGACAGTAACATAGGTACCAATTTACAACTGAATAAAACTAGGAACAATTTCATTTACAATACAATGAAGGGTTATAACTCTAACGCCCTGCAACTGCAATGCTAGAAAATGAGAGAGAAACAAATACATGTGACTTGTGACAGTACCAAAGATAATAAAGTAGATAGATAGAGATAGATAGAGATAGATAGAGATAGATAGAGATAGATAGAGATAGAGATAGATAGAGATAGATAGAGATAGATAGAGATAGATAGAGATAGATAGAGATAGATAGAGATAGATAGAGATAGATAGAGAGGCTTAATGGGCTTGTTTGCTAGAGTGTATAGAGAAGAAACATTGCTGAAAGTTTAGAATGAAGATGTTAGGAAACATGCATCAAGGAATTGCTGAATGTAAAGGGAGCAAATGTGAATAAAATATAGAATGATTGGGAGAACAAAACATACTCAAATAATTCTTGAAAGGGTGGGAAACTAGTGTGAAGAAGAAGAAGAAGAAGAAGAAGAAGAAGAAGAGGAGGACAGGGAAGAAGAAAAAGAGGAGGAAAAGGAAGAAGAAAAAGAGAAAGAGTAGGACGAAGAAGAAGAAGATGGAAAATGAAAGAGGAAAATGCGATAAGGTCAGGTCATCCCATAACCGGTGAGGTCGTTGGGGCACACATGAAGACATCCTCACAATGCCATGCCACTCATCTCTGTCAGCGGCCGCTGCCTGTGCCTCTTCTGGTCGGAGACTGGTCCATTCTTTTATGGTGTCCTCCCATCTCTTTTTGGGACGGCCTCCTCGTCGTCAGCCATGCAACTTTCCGTGGAGGATTGTATTTGCAAGACCATTTGATCTCGATGTGTGTCCATACCAAGTGAGTTTCCTTCTTTTGACAGTTGCCAAGAGATCTTCTAAAGGCCATTTGATGTTGTAATTATATCTCGTATTTCCTCATTTGTAACTCGATCTTTGTACGTGACGTTAAAAAGTCTTCGGAAACATCTCATCTCCAAGGCCTGTATCCTTTATTGAAGGTGAGCTGTAACTGTCCATGTCTCAAACACATAGAGGAATATTGACAGGACCAGTGTACGCATTAATCTGATGTTCGTGCATAGTGATAACCGTTTATCTTGCTAGATGGCGTTAAGCCGTGCAAGCGTCGCTTTTTGTCTGTGCTATTCTGGCTAATACCTCACATTTTGATCCTTCATCACTGACAATCGACCAAAGATATTTAAAACGGTCAACCACTTCGAGTTCCTGACCGTTAGCTTTTACCCGGCTGTTGAAGCCCTTGGCGTTGGTGGTCATTAATTTTGTCTTTCCAGCGTTTATCTCTATATCATAGTTAAGAGCTGTTTCATCGAATCCTCTGACCCATTCCTGGAGTTCTGCTTCTGAACCCGCCAACCCGTCGATATCATCTGCAAAACGAAGGTTGGTAATCGTTCGGCCCCCTATCTTGACAGTACCAACGTGACCTCTAAGTGCCTCACTCATAATTCTTTTACGGAATATATTGAAAAGAGTTGGAGAGAGTGTACACCCCTGTCTCACACCAACTGATGTGCGAAACCAGTCCCCTCGCCTCCCATTCACAAGAACTGCTCTGGACGCCTTGTCATACAGGTGTTCAAGGACCGTTATAATATTTCCGTTGATTTTATACATCCTCATGGTTGCCCATAGCGCTTTATGCCATACTCTATCAAACGCCTTCTTAAAATCAACAAACACAATATACCGGGTTTGCTGCTGTTCTAGATATTTCTCGCTTAGCAGCCTTAAATTAAAAATCTATTCTGTAGTGCTTCTTCCCTGTCTGAACCCTGCTTGCTCCTCGGCAATAATGTTCTCTGCTTGGGGTTTCAATCGGTCGAGGATTAATCTAAGCATGACCTTGCTAGGGTGGCTAATGAGGCTTATTGTTCTGTAATTTTGGCACAGCTTTAGGTTTCTGTCCAGTTTCCTTTCGCCCAAATTTTGTTGCAGATGTGTGTCAGGCCTTCCACCACTACCTCTCCCCCTGCCTGTAAGAGATCTGCTAGTATATTGTCCACGCCTGCCGCCTTCCCTCTTCTCAATGTCTTTACCGCTGCAGTCACCTCTTCCTTCGTTATCAGTTGATTATCCTCTATATTGAGGAAGATGAAGAAGTTTAAAATTAATGTACGGGATAACTACAAAAACAGTTGAAACTATTTTGTTCTGTCTAAAATCGACGTCACTGCACTTCAGGCTGACTCATAGGACAAACATCGCGTGGCTTGAAATACAAATGCAGTTACTTTTAGACACTGCAATTTAAAACAACTGGTCATTGATAGCAGCACATTTCCACACAAGGAACAATGGTGTGACCAGACCACAGGATTGACCATATATGTGTAAGCAAAGTGTTCCCATCATCACTACACGATCACTGTGTGGTTACTGCAAGGTCTTTCCAATTGTTGTTTTGAGGGACTGTTGTTGCCAATCTGTCAGCCATATCCTTTCCTGGTAGCCCGCAGAGGTCCAGGAATCCATTGCAAGGTCACATTAATCCCGTGTGCAGTGATAATATTGTTGATCGCCCTTCTCACCAATAATTTTTCCTTTTTGTTGTTTGGGGTGTGCTGCGGCGCCACCCGAACCGACTTGGAAGCACTAAAAATTCCCATACGTCAAACTGTAGGTACAAAATCTCTACTTCTGGTTGTATAGCCTCAACTTCGCTTCCTCATTGCAACGGTTTTCACAGCTTGAATCACAAAACGCCTACATGGACCCATCCGGTTATTTCATATGAATACAATACCATCGATTTGTGTGTCATCATCATTATCTGGTGTCTGCCGGTTGGCGTTATCGATCATGGACTTTTATCACGTGTGTCGTTTACCAACTCTGTTGTTGATTGTCCCCAATGCCATTCTCTCAGGCTGTCCAACATCTTCTCTCTCGGCCTTCCTCTGTCTCTCAGGCTGTCCATCTTCTATCTCGACCTTCCTCTGTCTCTCAGGCTGTCCATCTTCTATCTCGACCTTCCTCTGTCTCTCAGGCTGTCCAACATCTTCTCTCTCGGACTTCCTCTGTCTCTCTTTCCTGCTACATTTCCCGTTGTTACAGCGTGCTTCAGTCTGCCTCTTCTCATAATATGCCCAAAAAAGTATGACTGTCTTGTTATGATTCTTGCAATAAGTTGTCTTTGTGTTTGTGCCTTCTAGACTACTGTATCATTAGTCTTCGTTGCAGTCCATGGAATCCGTAGCATTGTTGAGTAAAATCTCCGTTGCTTCCAAAGATATAATCGCTTGCTATCTAATTGCCCATGATTCACTGCCATATGCCAGTACTGACTTCACGTAGCATCCAACGACTCTCTACCTCAGTTACGGCGACAAGGTTTTGTTGCACAATATTCCTTTCATGGTCTGGAAGACTGGTTTTACTTGGACTATCCTGCATTTTATTTCGTAATTACAACTTCCATCTGATGTTATGTATGTACCCAGGTATTTAAACGTGTTAACTTGCCCCAATCCACTTATCTTCGCTTTGACGCAGCATTTTGGAGAGTCCGGTTTCTTCTTCACTGCCATCACTTCCGATTTCTGAATTTAAGCTGAGGCCTTTGTTTTCACTTTGTTAAACTACACTACCATGTTTACCATTTCTTGCAAGTCGGTTTCAGTCTGAGCTATCAATACAATATCATCAGCATATCGCAGATTATTTATCTTCTGTCCGCCAGTTGATATTCCTGGCATTGTCTGTATGTCTCTCAAGATAAACTAACTGTATAGAGAGAACAGGTCGGGTGACAGAACACAACCTTGCCTCACTGCCCTTTTTATCTGTTTATAATCTCCCACTTGATTGTTAATTCTTATAGCCGCAGTCTGGCCCCAATTCCTATAGCTGCAGCCTGTCCCCAATACATATTTTGAATGATCCCGATGTCCTTGCCATCGAAATGTAAGCATTTCAGCATCTGGGTGAGCTCCATATGTTTTACCCTGTCAAACGCTTTAACAGAATCTGTGTAACACAGATATACGTCGACTTTCATCTCAATGGCTCTCTTGATTATCGCTCTTATAATGTAAATGGCGCTTTTTGTTCCTTTGCCTTCCACGTACCCGAACTGCTCATCCCCAGGCGTTGTTTGTGCCCTCGCCTTCCACGTACCCGGACTGCTCATCCCCAGGCGTTGATTGTGCCCTCGCCTTCCACGTACCCGGACTGCTCATCCCCAGGCGTTGTTTGTGCCCTCGCCTTCCACGTACCCGCACTGGTCATCCCCAGGCGGTGTTTGTGCCCTCGCCTTCCATGTACCCGCACTGGTCATCCCCAGGTGTTGTTTGTGCCCTCGCCTTGTATGTACCCGGACTGGTCATCCCCATGCGGTGTTTGTGCCCTCGCATTATATGTATCCGGACTGGTCTTCCCCAGGCGGTGTTTGTGCCCTCACTTTACATGTACCCGGACTGGTCATCCCCAGGCGGTGTTTGTGCCCTCGCCTTGTATGTACCCGGACTGGTCATCCCCAGGCGGTGTTTGTGCCCTCGCCTTTTATGTACCCGGACTGGTCATCCACAGGCGTTGTTTGTGCCCTCGCCTTGTATGTACCCGCACTGGTCATCACAAATTTCTGGTTTTATTCTACTCCCCACCCTTCTCATGATGATTAGCAGTAATATCTTTGTCAAGTGGCTCATGCGGCTGATAGTGCGGTATTCCTAACATTCAATGGTTCCGGTTGTTTTTTTCGACAGCGCTATGAAAGTTAACTTCATTAAATGATTCGGAATATATCCACAATCGGAAACATCATTCCCAAATTTGGTTATCACCTTTATCTCGAAAACTCCAATAACCGTAATTTCCTCAAATGTTTTGTTATCCGATCCTGGTGCCTTTCCTCTTTGTATATACTGTATTGCATCTTCTACCTGTATAACCAGTATTGATCGCCCATCACATTCGATATGTTCAATTAAGTCTGATCTGTTATCGATTCGGGCAATTGCCAAATGTACTCAGTCCATGATATCATTCTGTCCCATTAACACTGTCCTACACTTTGCTTTCAAGCATTCGGTGGACGTTCGAGTGGCTTTCCCTGCTATTTCATTTACTCGTTTATACATGGAGTGCAATGGAGATGAGGTGCTATAGAAAACTCCTAAATGTTACATATAAAGATCGTGTCACGAACGTAGAAATATGTCAGAGCGTTGAAGACGCTATTGGTTCATTTGAAAATCTTTTCACGGCTATAAAAAGACGAAAGATGGCCTGATGCGGGAACGTCGCGAGGTCAAACGGAATTACCAACTCGGTACTCTTTGGTTCCGTACCGGGACAGAGAGTGCGAGGACGTCCAAGGAAGAGGTGGGTGAACAACATCACTGAGTGGTCAGGCCTTCGTCCCGGTGAGATACGACAGGCGGCGACAGACAGAGAGGGATGGCGTGGGATTTTGGGAGTGTCTTCTTGTGTGCCCCAACGATCTGATGGGTTACGAGATGAACTGAAAATGACAGGAAGTTTGTGTATGTTCTGTTGCATTTCAATCTATAAACAATTTCGTTCTAAATAATGTATTTTTCTTTGTTGCATCTTATTCTTATTTCTTCATTTAATTGGTCATATTCTTCCTTATTCTGTTTACTCTTCTTTCTCTCCTCCATCAATTACAATATTTCACAAGTCATCCATATTGTCTTTGTTTTAAGACTGGCAAAATCTCTTCAGGTGTCTGTTTTATTTACTCCATTTAGCAATTCCCATTGTTCATCAATGCTCTGTTTCGTTTCTGCGGTACTGTACCTAATCTGTATTGTTTCTACTGCACTGTACCTAATCTGTATCGTTTCTGCGGCACTGTACCTAATCTGTATCGTTTCTGCTGCACTGTACCTAATCTGTATCGTTGCTGCGGCACTGTACCTAATCTGTATTGTTTCTGCTACACTGTACCTAATCTGTATTGCTTCTGCTGCACTGTACCTAATCTGTATTGTTTCTACTGCACTGTACCTAATCTGTATTGTTTCTGCTGCACTGTACCTAATCTGTATTTTTTCTGCTGCACTGTACCTAATCTGTATTGTTTCGGCTGCTGCACTGTACCTAATCTGTATTGTTTCTACTGCATTGTACCTAATCTGTATTGTTTCTGCTGCACTGTACCTAATCTGTATTGTTTCTACTGCACTGTACCTAATCGGTATTGTTTCTACTGCACTGTACCTAATCGGTATTGTTTCTGCTGCACTGTACCTAATCTGTATTGTTTCTGCTGTACTGTACCTAATCTGTATTGTTTCTGCTGCTGTACTGTACCTAATCTGTATTGTTTCGGCTGCTGCACTGTACCTAATCTGTATTGTTTCTACTGCACTGTACCTAATCGGTATTGTTTCTGCTGCACTGTACCTAATCTGTATTGTTTCTGCTGCACTGTACCTAATCTGTATTGTTTCTGCTGCACTGTACCTAATCTGTATTGTTTCTACTGCACTGTACCTAATCGGTATTGTTTCTGCTGCACTGTACCTAATCTGTATTGTTTCTGCTGTACTGTACCTAATCTGTATTGTTTCTGTTGCTGTACTGTACCTAATCTGTATTGTTTCTGCTGCTGCACTGTACCTAATCTGTATTGTTTCTGCTGCACTGTATCCTATCTGTATTGTTTCTGCTTCACTGTACCTAATCTGTATTGTTTCTGCTGTACTGTACCTAATCTGTATTGTTTCTGTTGCTGTACTGTACCTAATCTTTATTGTTTCTGCTGTACTGTACCTAATCTGTATTGTTTCTGCTGCTGAACTGTATCTAATCTGTATTGTTTCTACTGCACTGTACCTAATCGGTATAGTTTCTGCTGCACTGTACCTAATCTGTATTGTTTCTGCTGTACTGTACCTAATCTGTATTGTTTCTGTTGCTGTACTGTACCTAATCTGTATTGTTTCTGCTGCTGCACTGTACCTAATCTGTATTGTTTCTGCTGCACTGTACCCTATCTGTATTGTTTCTGCTTCACTGTACCTAATCTGTATTGTTTCTGCTGTACTGTACCTAATCTATATTGTTTCTGTTGCTGTACTGTACCTAATCTGTATTGTTTCTGCTGTACTGTACCTAATCTGTATTGTTTCTGCTGCTGAACTGTATCTAATCTGTATTGTTTCTACTGCGCTGTACCTAATCTGTATTGTTTCTGCTGTACTGTACCTAATCTGTATTGTTTCTGCTGCTGCACTGTACCTAATATGTATTGTTTCTGCTGTACTGTACCTAATCTATATTGTTTCTGCTGCTGCACTGTACCTAATCTGTATTGTTTCTGCTGTACTGTACCTAATCTGTATTGTTTCTGCTGCACTGTACCTAATCTGTATTGTTTCTGCTGTACTGTACCTAATCTGTATTGTTTCTGCTGCACTGTACCTAATCTGTATTGTTTCTGCTGTACTGTACCTAATCTGTATTGTTTCTGCTGTACTGTATCTAATCTGTATTGTTTCTGCTGTACTGTACCTAATCTGTATTGTTTCTGCTGCACTGTACCTAATCTGTATTGTTTCTGCTGTACTGTACCTAATCTGTATTGCAACGTTATGTTTCTCTCTCATTTCTGTCTCTGACGTAAGCAGGGCTATTTCTAGCTTCATATTCCGTGTCATTCACTTTATGTTCTTTAACTTTACTCGTACTTTGGTTGTTATTGACACGTGATCGCTATCACAGTCCGCACCTGACCTTGTCTTCGACGAAATAAGCTCTTCGATGTATCGATATGTAATAATTTTGATTGCACACATTGTCTCTCGAACTGTCCCATTTCCAAAGGCGCTAAGGATGCTGTTGGAGCATTGCGTTTCTCGTGATCATTTCTACCAGTCTATTCCCTCTCTCGTTCCTTTCTTCCAATCCATGTCCTTCAGTAACGGTTTCCTTCTTTTCGCCTCCTACTTTTGCATTGAAATCCCCCATAACCACCGTCATCTGGCAGGTTTTTGCATTGAGACATGGCCATTTCAAGTTCTCAGTAAAATCTATCTACTTCTTCTTCTTAATAAAGCACATATTTAGTTGGACAATAATTTCTCACCAAAAAAGCCCAGCAAAGGAAAGCAGAGATAAAATAAAGACTTAATTGCATTTACCTTCGTGAAAAACCTGCATGGTTTGTGATTGAACGATGCTTAAATTCCACGGTAGTGTACTTCCGACCCGAGACATGACTATACTTGACTTTATTTCTTCGTGTGCCCTTCGTGTGCCCTGCACACATTCTCTTGATATATTTTTAAAACAAAAGCAAACTAATTTTACAAATTTGGTTTTGTACATTCAATCACAATTAATTGATGTCTTCTCTCAAAGTAAATAATGTTTTTATTTTGGAAAAATGTACATGGCCTCTTACATGGTGCATGATGGTCTATGATTAAACACACCTCGATCTTGAAGTACATGCTAGGACGTATATCTGTGACATCCATATATCAATTGGTACAGGCTAAATCTTGTATGTGGGTTGTCACAACCTGACGCTGAAAACAGGCCCAAAAAATGGAAAAGAAAGAAGAAAATCGGTTACCACAAACAGGAGGCACCCACATCTGTACATATCTTTCTTATTTCCTTCATATTTGTCTTGAGGACTCTTAACTTAACTTAACTTAACGTCTATATATTGGTTTAGAACATTCTCCAAAGTATGTATACAACCATTTTAATTTTAATTTCCTTGTTTTAAAAGATATTCACATAGACTATTCTTAAATGCTTTAATTGGTCCTGCTTTTACTACTTCCTGTGGTAATGTACTGCAAGCATTCACCACTCTCTAATATAATGTTTCCTAATATCTAATTTGGACTTTACATTTAATTTGCAGATATGTACTCTTGTTCTTACAGTTGGTTGTATTTAAAAAAACAACTTGTTATAGTCTAATTTATCCTTTCCTTTGATTATCTTATAAACCTGTATTGTCACCTCGAATTCTACCCTTTTTTATACACTGTAGGCCGGGTATTCTGAGTTTTTCCTCCAAAGTCAATTCTGGAATCCCACTATCAGAATTGTCGCTCTTCTTTAAATCCTTTCTAGCATGTTTATATCTCCTCAACAATAAGGACTCCACACCTGAACACAGTACTCCAATCTAACGAGTGGCTTATACAGTTTGACTATCACTTCCCTTCTCCTATGTTTAATATTTCTTTTTATCATACATAACATTGCATTTGCCTTTTTCACTGCTACTTGGACTTGCTCACTCACTTTACCTGTGCTATCTATTTTAACCCCTAGGTTCCTTTCCTTTTCTATCTTTCTAATATTGTTCTAGCCCATTCTGTAATTATGTCCGAAATTGGATCTACCCATGTGGATGACTGTATATTTATCTACATTAAATTATATTTGCCAGCTCACAGACCACTGTGGAAATTTATCTAAATCCGATCTCAATATATCGACTTTTGCATAGTTTTTTATCATAGTATCATCAGCAAATTTTGCAATCATGGATCCGAAATCAACATCCAAACCATTTATATATATCAAGAACAAAATTGGTCTCAAAACCGAGCCCTGTGACACTCTACTTTTTAATTCACACCACTCAGAGTACTCATTATTTATGCCCACTGTCTCTTCTTCCCGTTAACCAATTTTCAATCCATTTGGCAACTTCCCCACCTATTCCATGTGATTTTAACTTTCCAAAATAATCTTTCATGAAGCACTCTACCAAAGGCAGTTGCGATGTCTGGATAAATAACATCCACTGGTTCCTCTTTATCTATCATTTTTGTAACTTCCCCCATGAATTCTAATAGATTTGTTAAGCACGACCTCACTCTAGTAAACCCATGCTGACTATTTCTGATTAGATTAACCCTGTCTAAACGCATTACAATGTTTTCTTTGATTATTGACTCTAACAATTTACAGACTATGCTCGTTAACTTGGAACAATCCCCTTTCCAAGGGATGAAAACATAATATAGACAATAGTTTTGCTAGCTGGTCTCTAATTTCAAGCAGCAATTTTGGATGAATACCATCTTGACCTGGACATTTATCCACTTTCAACCCCTCCAATTTTGGATGAAAACCATCTTGACCTGGACATTTATCCACTTTCAACCCCTCCAATTTTGGATGAATACCATCTTGACCTGGACATTTATCAACTTTCAACCCCTCCAATTTTGGATGAATACCATCTTTGACTTGGACATTTATCCACTTTCAACCCCTCCAATTTTGGATGAATACCATCTTGAACTGGACATTTATCCACTTTCAACCCCTCGAATTTTTTTAAAAACCATTTCTTCTGTAATACAGACGGATCTTCTCCGTGTGCGTTTCGGTATGTTTATTACTTCTGGTAAGAAATACTGTCTCGCAGCGCTATCAGATGTTTTCTTTAGTATACTGTCTATCCAACATGGCCCAGTGCCTTCTCATCAGGTCGTGTTCCACTCTCTGCGGTGTCTGACCTACCCTTCAATAAAGGGCAAAGGGAGTCTCAGCTAAACCTACGTTTATTCTGGCTAACCTAAATTAATTCATTGCTTATATAACGAGTGTCTTTCAACCGAGAAACCGGAACCTGGTCATATTTTCCGGTCTACCGCGATCTCCTTCGTCTGACCTGGCGAACACTGAAATTGTTTGATGTAGCGGGAAGTTCGTCAAGGATCGTAACGATAGGTGACTGATAGTCTCGCATGTCCTGACAAATGGTAACACTAAACAGGTGTAGATGTGGCACATGCCGTGACAGTGCAAACCCAGAAAAGACGGAAACAGCGAAAATGTAGAAACATCAACGATACACACACACATACATATATATGTATACGAGGGGTGCTAAGTCAAACCGGGACATTTTTTATAAGGAAAAAGAAAGAAATTTTTATAGCAGTCGAAATGCCATTAATTTTTTTATATAATCCCCTGCAACGTTTATGCACTTATCCAAGCGTTTAAGTAATGATTGAATAGTTTCAGCGTAGAAAGATTTGCCAGTATGTCTGAATCAATCCAGGACGGATTGTTTCTCTTCGTCATCAATGCTGAAATCCTGATCTTCCAAGAATTCTTTTAGGGGTCCAAACAGGTGGAAATCGCTTGGAGCGAGGTCTGAGCTGTAATAGTGATGGGGCAATATCGCCCAGCCATGTTGCTGCAGACGGCCCATAGTGTGGGGAGCCGTATAAGGTCAAGCATTATCCTGCAGGAGCAGGACGTCGTTGGAGATCAAACCAGGCCGTTTTTTCCAGATGATTGTGGAAATCATTCAAAATGCGTATGTACTGTTCCATGTTGTTAGTGGCACCACGAGGTCGAAAATTTCCTCAGGTTTCACGCCTTCTTACACAAGAAACGTCATCACAACACGCTGTTCCATGTAAACACTAACAGTGTTTCCTGCCATTTTTATTTGTCTATCACGTGACTGACCCATGGCAAGTGGACCACCTAGCAATAATGATACACGGGTGCTCTTAACTAATGATAGTACTTCCAATTATTTATATTTCTTTTCTTTGCAAAGACAAGAGCATATACGACGTCGGTCAGAATATTTACCGAAGATGTTAGACAGACCAGGTCAGGTCATCCCGTAACCGGTGAGGTCGTTAGGGTACACATGAAGACATCATCACAACGCCACGCCACCCTTTTCTGTCAGATGTCGATGCCTGTGACTCTTGTGGTTGGAGATTGGTCCATTCTTTTATGTTGTCCTCCCATCTATTTTTGGGACGTCTGCCATGCAACTTTCCGTGAAGGATTGTATTTGCAAGACCATTTGATCTCGATATGTGACCATACCAAGCGGGTTTCCTTCTTTTGACAGTTGCCAAGAGGTCTTCGAAAGGCCCTATTGCTGTTGTAATTCTATCTCGTATTTCCTATTGTCTGTGCTATTCTGGCTAATACCTCACATTTTGATCCTTTATCACTGACAATCGACCCAAGATATATAAAACGGTCAACCACTTCGAGTTCTTGACCGTTTGCTTTTATCTTGCTGTTGAAGCCCTTGGCGTTGTTGGTCATTAGTTTTGTCTTTCCAGCGTTTATCTCCATACTATAGTCAAGAGCTGTTTCATCGAGCCTTCTGACCCATTCCTGGAATTCTGCTTCTGAACCCGCCAACCCGTCGATATCATCTACAAAACGCAGGTTGGTAACCGTTCGGCCGACTATCTTCACAGTACCAACGTGACCTCCAAGTGCCTCACTCATAATTCCTTTAACAGACCACAAACAGTAAAAAACCCTGGAAAATATTGAACCTTGGCAGGAAAGAATTTATGACAACTAAACAAATAAATTGGGGTTTAGAACTCAAGACAAAACGGGAGAGGCCTACACATCGGCAGCATAATATCATCGGTTGGATGTTACCATCAGTTGGATGATATCATCGGTTGGATGATATGTCAAGGCGGGTCAGACTTACCTCGTCTGCCATGCACGGCCTTCGTGCATGGAGTAATGGCAAGATCTCCCTTGTAACAAAACTCCGCATCTGCCAGTCCGCGTGGTCCCAGTCCGCGTGGTCCCAGTCCGCGTGGTCCCAGTCCGCGTGGTCCCAGTCTGGGTTTACGGTTTCAAAAACCTGGACATTACTTGTTCTTCTTCTTCGATCAACTGAGGCTATGCTTCTAGTCCGGTGAGGTTAACGAAAGATACTGTGCGTTTCAGGTCTTCGCCTGTCACTCACAGCTTTATCGAACATGATCGTTTCTGCGGACCAGACTGCCTGTCTATGGTCTGTATAAACAGGGCAGTCCTGAAGGATATCTTCTCATGTTTGCTTGGATGCACCACAGTCGTACGTGGCGGAGATCCAAAACTTGGACATTACTGAAACATGTCGAGAGTGGAGACCTTTCACATGCGCAACCAGCGGCGTATCCTGGGAATCCAATGGCATGCCCATATCCGCAACGTGGATAACTCTGCTTAACTAAACTTAACTTAACGTCTTTATACTGGTTTAGATGACTCTGCAAGACTCTGGTTTAGAAGACTCTCACATTATTAAGAGAAGTAATAAACATACCGAAACGCACACAATACCATCAACACCACCATCAACATCATCACAATACCATCAACACCACCATCACCATCATCACAATACCATCAACACCACCATCAACATCGCCATCTCCATCAACATCAACACCACCATCAACATCATCATCACAATACCATCAACACCACCATCAACATCATCATCACAATACCATCAACACCACCATCAACATCGCCATCTCCATCAACACCAACACCACCATCAACATCATCACAATACCATCAACACCACCATCAACATCGCCATCTCTATCAACACCAACATCACCATCAACATCATCACAATACCATCAACACCAACATCACCATCACCACCAACACCACCGTCATCACTGCCAGGTACCTACCTGGTTTCCAATGGAGCACTGTATCCCAATAGATGCTCTCCATTGTCCCTCTTCACGTGCATGCTCTAGAGTCCTCCCCACGACTTCCCTACTGAACTGGCATTCTCTGCTTCTGTCCACACCCAGCTATTTCTTGACCTTCCCATTTTCCTTTGGGCTCCAATCTAGTACATGTTTGACTCTGTCCAGCATCTTTTTGAGAACGTGTCCTTTCCATCTCCAATTTCTCTCTTCAATGCCGAGCTGTAATCGTTGTTGCCACGTTCTTACCCCCCCCCCCCTCGCTTTCTAATGCCCTTCCCTCCCCTCGCTTTCTAATGCCCTTCCACCATCCCCACCATCCCCCCACCCCACCCCCCCCCCACGCGGCCCCCTCCCACACATTATGGTGGCCACTAACTCGTCCCATCTGAAGTAAAGAATGCGACTAACGATATTTCTTTAACTACGGTACTATTGTTGGCGATAATGCTGGCGTTAATGATGGCGATAATGATGGGGGTGATGAGGGTATGCAGGTTGGAGTTGATTGATTCACGTGGCAAAGTTATCTGGTTCAATTCCTTGTCTCTATATTGTCTAGTCTACGCAGCTGTATATTGTTACTTGATTTATAGTTAGACAAGAACAGTGAAGGAGGGGGAGAGGAGACTAATGCTTGATTATGTGAAATATACTGACTAGACTATGTTAGTTAGGGTCAGGGGAAATATACTGACTAGACTATGTTAGTTAGGGTCAGGGGAAATATACTGACTAGACTATGTTAGTTAGGGTCAGGGGAAATATACTGACTAGACTATGTTAGTTAGGGTCAGGGGAAATATACTGACTAGACTATGTTAGTTAGGGTCAGGGGAAATATACTGACTAGACTATGTTAGTTAGGGTCAGGGGAAATATACTGATCAGAGTATGTTAGTCAGGGCTGGTGAAATATACTGATCAGACTATGTTAGTCAGGTTCAGGTGAAACATACTGATCTAAGTATGTTAGTCATGGTCAGGTGAAACTACTGATCAGACTATGTTAGTTAGGATCAGGTACAACAATGCTCAATACCCACACCTCACTTTAAAGCATTTTTTCCCGGATACTGCCTGTTTCATGGGAGTCTGGCAAACGAGGTAGGGATGGATTTTGTGACCCTAATAATCTTGAGCTTACTGAGAAGCGTCTCAGTGCAGTACAGCCAGTAGGATCCCGGTCGCAAAAAGTACCCAAGTACAAGTGATATTAGCAGCAACAACGCCAATTAAAAGAACAACCAATAATACCAATAACAATATCATTAGCAACAAAAATGTATTTTGTCTGGACAGAACCAATGAACGCGCAATCAACACCTGACTGGGACTCTGAGTATATATACGCTTTACTGGCTCCTTAGACGGAGAACGGAGCACTTATGGGAATGTCCCTGTGTGATGATGTTGGTTCCTAGAATTAAGAATCACGAATCAAGGAAGAATCAATAACAACAGCAGCAACAACACGAATAGCAAGAATAGACAGCAAGAAAAATGAACTGGTCAACAGTATACCAGAAACGTTAAAAATAAAGGTTGACAAAAAATGAAGTCTCTAACACTTCATCCAAGGCAGCAACGAGAAACGCGTTGTCATTGTTCAACATATCACAACCTTTCTTTTATCTGCTCTCTGATTCCGACTGCAACTGAAGCGCTTGCTGTCCACAATCAAAATAATTGTCGAACTTAATCGGCTACTGTTTCCGTTCATCACTATCAGATTCGAATACCTTTCCTCTCGACCACAGCGACCCCATGTGCCTACTAATCCTGCAGGGGGGGGGGGGGGGGAGGGGGGAGATAGATTGCGTGCTGAGTAGGAATTTTCTACTGTTTAGAATTACTTAAAGGATATCTACTGACAGCCCACCCTGGTCGATATTCCAATTTACAGCTTGTTCACAGGATCTCAATGTTTTTTTCGAAAATCTTCAATATGACTAGACGCTGATCTGACCTCCCTTGAGACCAGGGAACGCTTGATAGTTGTCGGATTCAAAACCTCACCGTTACGTCCGTTTATTTCTTGAGAGGCCTGCCCACGACACGGCGACTGAACTGGCTTCCTCTTCTTTGTATTTAACCCAGCTTTCTCTTCTCAGCAATAGCCCCTCCCCTAGCACTCGGTTAATAGAACCATCACTATCCTCTAGCACTCGGTTAATAGAAACATAGCACTCGGCTAATAGAAACATAGCACTCGGCTAATAGAACAATCGCTACCTCTAGCACTCGGCTAATAGAAACATAGCACTCGGCTAATAGAACCATCGCTACCTCTAGCACTCGGCTAATAGAAACATAGCACTCGGCTAATAGAACCATCGCTACCTCTAGCACTCGGCTAATAGAAACATAGCACTCGGCTAATAGAACCATCGCTACCTTTAGCACTCGGCTAATAGAAACATAGCACTCGGCTAATAGAACCATCGCTACCTCTAGCACTCGGCTAATAGAAACATAGCACTCGGCTAATAGAACCATCACTATCTCTAGCACTCGGCTAATAGAAACATAGCACTCGGCTAATAGAACCATCGCTACCTCTAGCACTCGGCTAATAGAAACATAGCACTCGGCTAATAGAACCATCACTACCTCTAGCACTCGGCTAATAGAAACATAGCACTCGGCTAATAGAACCATCACTACCTCTAGCACTCGGCTTATAGAAACATAGCACTCGGCTAATAGAAATATATCACTTGGCTAATAGAAACATGGCACTCGGCTAATAGAAACATAGCACTCGGCTAATAGAACCATCACTACCTCTAGCACTCGGCTAATAGAACCATCACTACCTCTAGCACTCGGCTAATAGAAACATAGCACTCGGCTAATAGAAATATATCACTCGGCTAATAGAACCACTACTATCCCCTAGCACTCGGCTAATAGAAACATAGCACTCGGCTAATAGAACCATCCCTACCCCTAGCACTCCTCTATTAGAACCATCACTATTCAAAGACTTACCCATTTGGCAAAGTAGAATTGTATCTACAGACTTTTATGGAGAGCAGTAACGTCGCTTATTGACTAAACATGACATGCAAGCATTCTAAATATCATCATATGAAAGGAATTGGTAAGGCAATAGGGTAAACGTCCTGGCTGTAGTACAATGCAAAGCTATTCAGTAAGCTCACCACTATGACGATTACTGAGTCGATCCCCCCTTCATTGGTCAGACTTCATTGGTCAGATGCGAAACTAAAAACGGGGGATCAACATATTGTGAAATCAATTGATATTGAGATATCAAAATAAAATAAAAATTCAGAAATAAACTTCTGTAACGAAAGACAACATTCAGATGGACATTAGAGGGATCAAGATGCTGAGCAGCGCATGAGCTGCAGTGGTCAGCAACCCATAGCTGACAGCTAGCGTCAGGACCATCGAACCAGAGCTGCCAAGACCCTTCTACACCTCCACGCGGTGATATTGGATAACAGGCTGCAACAGGGCAGACTGGCTAAGGAGAAGGGATCGAAGAGGGAATGCTAACCCGGTACTCAAAACATACTTGCTGAAGTCGGATGTGTTGGAGCGAAAGGTGCAAATATCGCAGTCAAGCTGTAAACTACGACACAGCGCATTCCGTTCTATGGACTACATTCTGCTACTTAAGCCCTTTCAGGGTTTGGTAGTGGGAGATTGAGAATGAACGAAGCCAGCCAAGCCAAGATGGACATTAAAATAATTGTATAGCCAATTGTGAGAGAAAAGTTGCGATGCCACAGAGAAAAGTTGCGATGTCACAGAGAAAAGTTGCGATGTCACAGAGAAAAGTTGCGATGTCACAGAGAAAAGTTGCGATGCCACAGAGAAAAGTTGCGATGCCACAGAGAAAAGTTGCGATGTCACAGAGAAAAGTTGCGATGCCACAGAGAAAAGTTGCGATGCCACAGAGAAAAGTTGCGATGCCACAGAGAAAAGTTGCGATGTCACAGAGAAAAGTTGCGATGTCACAGAGAAAAGTTGCGATGCCACAGAGAAAAGTTGCGATGTCACAGAGAAAAGTTGCGATGCCACAGAGAAAAGTTGCGATGCCACAGAGAAAAGTTGCGATGTCACAGAGAAAAGTTGCGATGTCACAGAGAAAAGTTGCGATGCCACAGAGAAAAGTTGCGATGTCACAGAGAAAAGTTGCGATGCCACAGAGAAAAGTTGCGATGCCACAGAGAAAAGTTGCGATGTCACAGAGAAAAGTTGCGATGTCACAGAGAAAAGTTGCGATGTCACAGAAAAGAACCAGAATCATGTTGGTGAAAAAGACATTGAGAGAGAAACGGATCCATACAACCATCCTACAGCTGTTGGCGCATAAAAGGAGGATTGTATGTACGTTTTTGAAGACCAGTCGGACGCAGACTCGCCATCCACAGAACTATAAAGGAGCAAAGACAATCATCGAACGATCCATGAAGACGGAATGGAGAGACCAGCACAAAGAACACCTGCCAAGAAATGACAGCTTAGACAAACTTGGAAGAGATGGGCAGACAAATATATTCAAACTCAAAACGAGACATTGCAGAATGAAGGTCCACCTCCAGAGAATGGGTCTCGCCACGTACGATTGTGGAGCAGCCAATCAAACACCAGAGCATCCTGCAGGACTGCCCCATTTTATAGACCAAAGCGAGGCAGTCTGGCCCTGTGGGGGGAGGGGGGGGGGGTCGCGACCATTCTCGAACAGCTACGGGGGGGGGGGGGGTCCAGTGAAGACCTGAAACGCAGGCTCGTTCGTGAATTACACCGGACTAGAAGCATAGCATCATTTGATCAAAGAAGAAGGAGAAGAAGAAGAGGAAGAATAAGAACAAGAACAAGAAGACGAAGAAGACAGACTTCCACAGAGCGATAAACTACGTTCACTCTTGACATTATGTTCCAAGGTGAACCAGTAGACTAATGTCCTGTCAGACCTCTTAATCACTAATCCAAGTAACTCAAATCCGCGAAAATTGAGAACTAACTACCTTCCGATTAAAAATCAAATCACAAATGTTTGTTCCCACTCTGAGCACCCAACGACTTACCCATTGTTAACCCTAGCTAATCACTCCCTCCCCATTGTTAACCCTAGCTAATCACTCCCTCCCCGGCTGGACATTTCTTGAGACGATGCTAACCCGGGTCTTGAAAACGTGCCGATTAAACAATAGGTAAACTGGAGGAGACCAGTCCCCGCCTGGGCACATATCAATGGCCGTTACACAAGGTCAACAGATTGGTGTTATCCTTGTCTCTGGAGTTATTACCGCTTTTCGTTCACGCTCTGCTTAACCTTCCCTATATTGGTTCGCTTCTACTGTGGGACCTCACTATAATCTGGAAGCTGTCGTTAAGGTACGTGCTATGTCATATATACATTTTTTAATACTTCAGATTCATTTTCTTCATTTGTTCTTTTATCATGTTCGCTGTCTATGAAGCATAGGATGTCCACTGTACTCAACTCTATTTCACATATACGCGCTTTAAGTGTGTTTTTACAAAAATAACTTTATTCTCGTCAAAGGGTTGTCTGCGCAAGAAACCCTGCGCCGAAGCATTGTTCGCTTCAGTGGTAGTAGTTGACGTGAAATTGTGTTTCCTATACCACGTCAAGCACAGACGTATTAGATCATTACCATATCAATAGTATAGGCAGTGGGCTAATATTTATGAGAATAAAAGGGCCCAGCTAAAATATTACTGTGCTGAGAGAGAGACGGAGAGTATACTACAGAAGATTCTTCTTCGCCTTCTTCGTAGGCTTTCAGGCGTCAACTTGAATGTACCTAAAGAAAGCAGTGCCAAGCCTGAGACTTTGGGTATCTCCATAGACCTTATCTAGGAATTATACCGGTGATGCCCACGCTTGCTTTCTCTGCTCCTCGTATGTTGGAAGCCTTCGTAGAAGATGCTCTGCAGCCATTTTGTCAGTGACGCAGACACATTCTTCTATATGTCTTATTCTTAGCTTGTTGAACAGATGGTATCTCAGTCTTGTGTGGTATGTGTGGAGTCTAACGAATACTACCTGCTGACCTCGGTTGAGCTGGTAATATAAGGGGCTTGTCATAAGTCTTTACCCTGACTATGAAGTAGGAGGAGGAAGTTGAAATTTGGCACATATGTAGCTCATTCAATTTGTGCTGGACTTGAGAAGTATGAATTTTCTTCTTTGACGGGTTTACCCGGTATGGTGCATGGCGCAACACACCTTATTGACCGGATCTGCTACTTTAACGGTTTGTCAGAACAATGGAGAAATCAGAGGCCCGAACTGTGATAACATTCTTGATGTTGCAGGGAAAAACACGTACAGAAATACACAGAGAGATGGAACCAGTGTTTGAGGAATTCTGTCCTTTGTATGCTTCTGTAAAAAACTGGTGTAGGCAGTTTAAGTGTGGCCGTTCCCATGTTGCTGATCTTCCAAGATCAGGAAGACCATCCTCAGAGTGCAGCAATGAAAATGCTGCAAGAGTGAAGAAAATCATTGACCAGGATAGGAAAATGACAATTGCAGAGATATCTAGGTCAGCAAAACTGAATGAAGGTACAGTTTTTAGAATTTGACACAAGAGACTGAACATGAGAAAAGTGTGTGCCCGCTGGGTCCCGCATCTGCTGACACGTGAACAGAAACAAAGGAGGGTTGATTGCTGTGGTCAGTTGCTCAAAATGTGTCGGTCGAAAAACATGTTGCGGACCATGGTGACAGTAGATAAGACTTGGGTTCACCATTATGATCCCGAATCCAAAATTTCCAGTATGCAGTGGAAAATCCCGGGCTCACCAACACATGACAAGCCAAGAGCACATGCATTTGCAAGAAAAGTGATGCTGATTGATTTTTGGTACGTCAAAGGTGTCATATTGAGAGATTATCTGCCTCATGGCAACACGGTTAATGGGCAATATTATGCAGATGTACTTACCAAACTAAGAAAGACTGTGATCAGAAAACGAGGGATAGCGCGCACTCAAATTCTGCCTTTACTTCAAGACAACGCCCCCTCCCATAAAGCAATGTTTGTTGCTGTCACAAGCCATAGATTGGAATATTGAAATTCTTCCACACCCACCATATTCTCCAGATTTAACTCCATCCGACTTTTTTCTTTTCCCAAAACATAAAAAAAAACAGCTGAAGGAAATCATTTTAACAATGACAAAGATTATATACTGGCTTATGATAACTAGTTCAGTTTGAAAAATAGATTATTTTATTCTGAATGTTTTTCAAGGTCACACAAAGATGGCAAAAATGTATAAATTCAGGTGATAGCTACATTGAGAAGGAATAAGCACTGTGCCAAATTTCAACTTTCTCCTCCTACTCCTTCATGGTCAGGGTAAAAACTTATGACAAGCCCCTTGCATGTGTTATGTGGTTGATGACATGCACGCTCTGCTCCCCGAATGCCCTTTTCCAGCTGCTGCTATCCTGGCTCTAATGTCAACTTCACAACTTTCATGCTCTGTAAGAAGTTTGCCCCCATACTCGTATGCAAATCTCTGTCTTGTTCCATTGTCTATCCTTCTATGCTGATATTTATTATTTGATTTTGTTTGACTCTTACCGTCTTCTGCTTCTCGCTTGTTCCTGTATCTAAACCTGATAAACCTCTTGGCCTCTTTATAAGTTACACGTATATCAGATTGAGGAAGCTTTCCATCTTCTCTTGACAGTCTGTCAACCTATTAATTAATAAAAATGTTGCAATTAGATGAAATCCACTATATCACAACTCACTTAAACCGGTGATATAATTTATAGAGTATCACTCTTAGTTCCTTTAGATGTGTATTTGTATGGCTCCCCTGTGCCCCAACCATTGACAAAATACTATATGTCTTTCTCTCTTTTCATTTGCCACTAGCATTTCTGCAGCAGTTTTTAAGGCATTTGCCTTTGTTCTGAAGTTACATGAAAATGTTCCAGTCGCCACTGAAAACTGTCTTTGTGTACTAGTTTTTATGCTTACAAAGATTCCTCCACCTCCATTTGCATAAACAAAGTTCCAGATATTACTTGGGTAGTGATCCTCTATGTGTTTCACAGTTGGTCATTTTCTTTGCTTCTGTCTGGATGCTTTTTTTTCAATGCCGGAAATGTTTTTTTATAAGCTCTTGAAACCGCTGTTTTCTCCCGGCAGGCAGAATGTATTTAGTGTCAATCAAAAACTTGTAACTACTGTGGAGCATAGGTCCTTAACAAATACTCGCCTAGTCTTCCTATCATGAACCATCTGAGACAATTCTGTCCGCGAAGTGTTTGCTGCCTTCCCACTTTCTTCTAGTTTCCTCTTCCATGGGTGTCATGGTTTCCTATACTTCTCCCCTGTGGATTCCAAAACAAAAATTGCCTTGTATTGCTATCCACTGGATTCCGTAATGTATGACATATCCATCGCAATCGCCTCCTCCGTATTTCATGCTCCACTGGAATTTGTCCAGTTTCCTTCAACAGTTCCCCGTTGGTGATCTAGTCCTACCAGTTCCACGTGGTGATCTTGTCGTACTAGTTCCACGTGGTGATCTTGTCCTACTAGTTCCACGTGGTGATCTTGTCCTACTAGTTCCACGTGGTGATCTTGTCCTACTAGTTCCACGTGGTGATCTTGTCCTACTAGTTCCACGTGGTGATCTTGTCCTACTAGTTCCACGTGGTGATCTTGTCGTACTAGTTCCACGTGGTGATCTTGTCCTACTAGTTCCACGTGGTGATCTTGTCCTACTAGTTCCACGTGGTGATCTTGTCCTACTAGTTCCACGTGGTGATCTTGTCCTACTAGTTCCACGTGGTGATCTTGTCCTACTAGTTCCACGTGGTGATCTTGTCCTACTAGTTCCACGTGGTGATCTTGTCCTACTAGTTCCACGTGGTGATCTTGTCCTACCAGTTCCACGTGGTGATCTTGTCGTACTAGTTCCACGTGGTGATCTTGTCGTACTAGTTCCACGTGGTGATCTTGTCCTACTAGTTCCACGTGGTGATCTTGTCCTACTAGTTCCACGTGGTGATCTTGTCCTACTAGTTCCACGTGGTGATCTTGTCCTACTAGTTCCACGTGGTGATCTTGTCCTACTAGTTCCACGTGGTGATCTTGTCCTACTAGTTCCACGTGGTGATCTTGTCCTACTAGTTCCACGTGGTGATCTTGTCCTACTAGTTCCACGTGGTGATCTTGTCCTACCAGTTCCACGTGGTGATCTTGTCGTACTAGTTCCACGTGGTGATCTTGTCGTACTAGTTCCACGTGGTGATCTTGTCGTACTAGTTCCACGTGGTGATCTTGTCGTACGAGTTCCACGTGGTGATCTTGTCGTACCAGTTCCACGTGGTGATCTTGTCCTACCAGTTCCACGTGGTGATCTTGTCCTACCAGTTCCACGTGGTGATCTTGTCCTACCAGTTCCACGTGGTGATCTTGTCCTACCAGTTCCACGTGGTGATCTTGTCGTACTAGTTCCACGTGGTGATCTTGTCGTACTAGTTCCACGTGGTGATCTTGTCGTACTAGTTCCACGTGGTGATCTTGTCCTACCAGTTCCACGTGGTGATCTTGTCCTACCAGTTCCACGTGGTGATCTTGTCCTACCAGTTCCACGTGGTGATCTTGTCCTACCAGTTCCACGTGGTGATCTTGTCGTACTAGTTCCACGTGGTGATCTTGTCGTACTAGTTCCACGTGGTGATCTTGTCCTACCAGTTCCCCGTTGGTGATCTTGTCCTACCAGTTCCACGTGGTGATCTTGTCGTACTAGTTCCACGTGGTGATCTTGTCCTACCAGTTCCACGTGGTGATCTTGTCGTACTAGTTCCACGTGGTGATCTTGTCCTACCAGTTCCACGTGGTGATCGGTGATCTTGTCGTACTAGTTCCACGTGGTGATCTTGTCGTACTAGTTCCACGTGGTGATCTTGTCGTACCAGTTCCACGTGGTGATCTTGTCCTACCAGTTCCACGTGGTGATCTTGTCGTACTAGTTCCACGTGGTGATCTTGTCGTACTAGTTCCACGTGGTGATCTTGTCGTACTAGTTCCACGTGGTGATCTTGTCGTACTAGTTCCACGTGGTGATCTTGTCGTACTAGTTCCACGTGGTGATCTTGTCGTACTAGTTCCACGTGGTGATCTTGTCCTACCAGTTCCACGTGGTGATCTTGTCGTACTAGTTCCACGTGGTGATCTTGTCCTACTAGTTCCACGTGGTGATCTTGTCGTACTAGTTCCACGTGGTGATCTTGTCGTACTAGTTCCACGTGGTGATCTTGTCGTACTAGTTCCACGTGGTGATCTTGTCGTACTAGTTCCACGTGGTGATCTTGTCCTACCAGTTCCACGTGGTGATCTTGTCGTACTAGTTCCACGTGGTGATCTTGTCGTACTAGTTCCACGTGGTGATCTTGTCGTACTAGTTCCACGTGGTGATCTTGTCGTACTAGTTCCACGTGGTGATCTTGTCGTACTAGTTCCACGTGGTGATCTTGTCGTACTAGTTCCACGTGGTGATCTTGTCCTACCAGTTCCACGTGGTGATCTTGTCGTACTAGTTCCACGTGGTGATCTTGTCGTACTAGTTCCACGTGGTGATCTTGTCGTACTAGTTCCACGTGGTGATCTTGTCGTACTAGTTCCCCGTTGGTGATCTTGTCCTACCAGTTCCACGTGGTGATCTTGTCGTACTAGTTCCACGTGGTGATCTTGTCCTACCAGTTCCACGTGGTGATCTTGTCGTACTAGTTCCACGTGGTGATCTTGTCGTACTAGTTCCACGTGGTGATCTTGTCGTACTAGTTCCACGTGGTGATCTTGTCGTACTAGTTCCACGTGGTGATCTTGTCCTACTAGTTCCACGTGGTGATCTTGTCGTACTAGTTCCACGTGGTGATCTTGTCGTACTAGTTCCCCGTTGGTGATCTTGTCCTACCAGTTCCACGTGGTGATCTTGTCCTACCAGTTCCACGTGGTGATCTTGTCGTACTAGTTCCCCGTTGGTGATCTTGTCGTACTAGTTCCACGTGGTGATCTTGTCGTACTAGTTCCACGTGGTGATCTTGTCGTACTAGTTCCACGTGGTGATCTTGTCCTACCAGTTCCACGTGGTGATCTTGTCGTACTAGTTCCCCGTTGGTGATCTTGTCGTACTAGTTCCACGTGGTTATCTTGTCGTACTAGTTCCACGTGGTGATCTTGTCCTACTAGTTCCACGTGGTGATCTTGTCCTACTAGTTCCACGTGGTGATCTTGTCGTACTAGTTCCACGTGGTGATCTTGTCCTACCAGTTCCACGTGGTGATCTTGTCCTACTAGTTCCACGTGGTGATCTTGTCGTACTAGTTCCACGTGGTGATCTTGTCGTACTAGTTCCACGTGGTGATCTTGTCGTACTAGTTCCACGTGGTGATCTTGTCGTACTAGTTCCACGTGGTGATCTTGTCGTACTAGTTCCACGTGGTGATCTTGTCGTACTAGTTCCACGTGGTGATCTTGTCGTACTAGTTCCACGTGGTGATCTTGTCCTACCAGTTCCACGTGGTGATCTTGTCCTACTAGTTCCACGTGGTGATCTTGTCGTACTAGTTCCACGTGGTGATCTTGTCGTACTAGTTCCACGTGGTGATCTTGTCGTACTAGTTCCACGTGGTGATCTTGTCGTACTAGTTCCACGTGGTGATCTTGTCGTACTAGTTCCACGTGGTGATCTTGTCGTACTAGTTCCCCGTTGGTGATCTTGTCGTACTAGTTCCACGTGGTGATCTTGTCGTACTAGTTCCACGTGGTGATCTTGTCGTACTAGTTCCACGTGGTGATCTTGTCGTACTAGTTCCCCGTTGGTGATCTTGTCGTACTAGTTCCACGTGGTGATCTTGTCGTACTAGTTCCACGTGGTGATCTTGTCGTACTAGTTCCACGTGGTGATCTTGTCGTACTAGTTCCCCGTTGGTGATCTTGTCGTACTAGTTCCACGTGGTGATCTTGTCGTACTAGTTCCACGTGGTGATCTTGTCGTACTAGTTCCACGTGGTGATCTTGTCGTACTAGTTCCACGTGGTGATCTTGTCGTACTAGTTCCACGTGGTGATCTTGTCGTACTAGTTCCCCGTTGGTGATCTTGTCGTACTAGTTCCACGTGGTGATCTTGTCGTACTAGTTCCACGTGGTGATCTTGTCGTACTAGTTCCACGTGGTGATCTTGTCGTACTAGTTCCCCGTTGGTGATCTTGTCGTACTAGTTCCACGTGGTGATCTTGTCGTACTAGTTCCACGTGGTGATCTTGTCGTACTAGTTCCACGTGGTGATCTTGTCGTACTAGTTCCCCGTTGGTGATCTTGTCGTACTAGTTCCACGTGGTGATCTTGTCGTACTAGTTCCACGTGGTGATCTTGTCGTACTAGTTCCACGTGGTGATCTTGTCGTACTAGTTCCACGTGGTGATCTTGTCGTACTAGTTCCACGTGGTGATCTTGTCGTACTAGTTCCCCGTTGGTGATCTTGTCGTACTAGTTCCCCGTTGGTGATCTTGTCGTACTAGTTCCACGTGGTGATCTTGTCGTACTAGTTCCACGTGGTGATCTTGTCGTACTAGTTCCACGTGGTGATCTTGTCGTACTAGTTCCACGTGGTGATCTTGTCGTACTAGTTCCCCGTTGGTGATCTTGTCCTTCAACAGTTCCACGTGGTGATCTTGTATTACCATTTTACCCTTGTATTTTGAGCAGGTAACTATTCACGAAAGTCTGTACGGTGTTATACTCACCTTCTGTCTGATTACCTCATTTTGTACTCTGGTCAGCCTTGTGTCCCCGACTGCCTTGTGACCCAAACAACATTGTCTATGGGGCAAAATATGGGTACCAAAACTAACGAAATGTATACTTTACATCAGCAACAAAATATGGGTACCTCGTGTACAACACGGCCAAAACTAACGAAATATATACTTTACATCAGCAACAAAATATGGGTACCTCGTGTACAACACGGCCAAAACTAACGAAATATATACTTTACATCAGCAACAAAATATGGGTACCTCGTGTACAACACGGCCAAAACTAACGAAATATATACTTTACATCAGCAACAAAATATGGGTACCTCGTGTACAACACGGCCAAAACTAACGAAATATATACTTTACATCAGCAACAAAATATGGGTACCTCGTGTACAACACGGCCAAAACTAACGAAATATATACTTTACATCAGCAACAAAATATGGGTACCTCGTGTACAACACGGCCAAAACTAACGAAATATATACTTTACATCAGCAACAAAATATGGGTACCTCGTGTACAACACGGCCAAAACTAACGAAATATATACTTTACATAAGCAACAAAATAACTTTATTCAGCTCCCTAATTAGCTTTGCAAATTGAACAAAATGCTCTAGCCTAAATAGCTAAATATCCTTGCATATGTCACTAAATAGCATTGCTTAAGAAACAAAATAGACTAGCCTAAGCCTTCAAACAGCCTTGCCTAGAGTACAAAATAATCTTGCCTAGGACACAAAATAAACTTATCTGAAGCTCGAATTTCCATGCCAAGAAAACACATTTATTATTTGCACTTTCCTAGAAGGCCAAATAGTTTTGCTTAGGACACTAAATAGCCATGCCTAGGACTCAAAATTGCTTCGCCTAGGATATAAAAATAACCTTCCCTAGGACGCAACATATAATTGACAGACGCATAACATAGTATTGACAGAAACACAACATAGTATTGACAGAAACACTACATAATATTGACAGAAATACAACATAGTATTGACAGAAACACAACATAGTATTGACAGAAACACAACATAGTATTGACAGAAACACAACATAATATTGAGAGAAACACAACATAATATTGACAGAAACACAAAATAGTATTGACAGAAACACAACATAGGGTTGACAGAAACACAACATAGGATTGATAGAGGTTCAAAATAGTATTGACAGAAACACAACATAGGATTGATAGAGGTTCAAAATAGTATTGACAGAAACACAACACAGGATTGATAGAGGTTCAAAATAGTATTGACAGAAACACAACACAGGATTGATAGAGGTTCAAAATAGTATTGACGGATGCACAACATAGGATTGACAGATGCAGAACATAGTATTGATAGAGGTTCAAAATAGTATTGACAGATGCACAAAATAGTATTGACAGATGCACAATATAGGATTGACAGATGCAGAACATAGTATTGATAGAGGTTCAAAATAGTATTGACAGATGCACAACATAGGATTGACAGATGCAGAACATAGTATTGATAGAGGTTCAAAATAGTATTGACAGATGCACAAAATAGTATTGACAGATGCACAACATAGGATTGACAGATGCACAATATAGGATTGACAGATGCAGAACATAGTATTGATAGAGGTTCAAAATAGTATTGACAGATGCACAATATAGGATTGACAGATGCACAATATAGGATTGACAGATGCAGAACATAGAATTGATAGAGGTTCAAAATAGTATTGACAGATGCACAACATAGTATTGACAGATGCACAATATAGGATTGACAGATGCAGAACATAGTATTTACAGACCCACAAAATAGTACTTACAGAGGCACAAATAGCATTTAGAGGCAATAGTAATCGCAGAGGGATAATTGTAATGACAGAGGGGCAATTGTAATGGCAGCGCAGAGGCATACATTCGCCTCGCCAGAGACGCAAACCAGACTGGCATCCATAATGATTACACTCGTCCCCCTATTCTAAATCGTTTTTCCATTTCTCATTCCAGCTCGTGGTTTTTCTTGACTTCAAGGATTGTCCACGTTTGCCAACTTCCTTCAAGTTGGCCTGCTCAACTCCACGGTAAAGTAAAGCAAATATCGATCTACAGATAAACGAAGATGGCTCCCCTGAAAGAAGGACTGAACTACCAAATCCGATCAGTATTGAGTGTGATTATCCTTACGACTGTAGTTCTTGAGGAAGTGGACGCAGATGCCGTCAGTGAGTATATTAGTATAGTTTATGACGTAATGATGTTCCTTGGTAGGAAGGGCAGAAGGCCGGTCCAAATTGAACTGACAAATAAAACAATTGATGTATTTCATTTTTTTCCGTTTAATTTTTTGAGGAAAATGGAGGAGGTGTGTTCTTCTTCTTCTTCTTCTTCATTTGATCGTTTCTTCATTTCGTATACCATGGGGCGAGTTCCGGAAATGTGACCAACCGTTGACTTGAACTCCTCGCAAGATCTATACAGTTGTGAGTTTAGTGTTGAATCGTTAGGGCAGTGCACCTTCGTTAACTGACTATACAGGAGACAGTCCTGTAATACATGCCCAGCGAGTAGTTCGTGTAGTCCACTTACACACAATGGTGCAGCGGACAGTCGAAAGTTCTACACGTGTTTATTCGGTCTGTTGTGTCCTGACCAGAAGCATAGAATGGTGATATGTCCTTGCAGGTATGTAGACCTGGAATAGGCGGGGAAGATGACAAATGGAATATTGGTGGGAGAAGGTATAGAGTGGACATAAATAAGGAGTACTCTGAGTGGTGTGAAGTAAAAAGTGGAGTGCCACAGGGCTCGGTTTTGGGACCGATTTTGTTCTTGATATTTATTAGCGATTTGGAGAATGATATCGGATCCATGATTCCAAAATTCGCGGTTGATACAAAACTTTGCAGAAGTGTCTAAACTAAAGCAGAAGTGGATATATTGTGTTTGTATTTAGATAAACTTCGAAAATTGTTTGAGATCTGGCATATGGAGTTTAATATAGATAAAGGTACAGTCATCGATACGGGTAGATGCAATATGGAACATTATTACAGAATGACAGAAAACAATATTAAAAAAACAGGAAAGGAAAAAGACTGTTGGGTTATAATAGATCATACAGGTAAGGAGAGTTAGCAAGTACAGGTAGCAGTGAAAAAGGCAGACGCAATGTTAGGTATGATAAAAAGAAATATTAAACATACGAGCAAGGATGTGATTGTCAGTGATGAATGCTTGGAATGCTTTTCCACTAGAAATAGTGGAGGCAGTATTAATTATGGTTGTGAACCACAGCTGAACAGGATAATATTCCGTCTCCAAGCTGCGGCCCTGAAAACAGGTAATAGTCTGGCTAAGAGAATATTATTCAGTTTTCTTTCCAATATGCCTTTAGGCGTCCTGTGCAGCTTCAGTCGTCTGTTTTGCGCCAAGTGCGTTGCGTCGGTCAATCTGAACCCGTGTCACTGCACAATCACTTTAATTACATCTATCAACCTGGCTCGCGGCCGCCATCTTACCCTGTAGCCAGATCTACAAGCGCTGTAAGCCAGCAGTAGAAGTTGATGAGGGTGCATTCCCATGAGATGACCAAACCAACTTATTTCGTGCCTGGAAATGTATTCCACACAAGGCATAGTGCCAACCAAACTGCGAATGTCGTCGTTTCATATTCTACCTTTCCATGATATCAGCCATGATCTTCCCCAAACACTTCATTTTACACGTCTAAATTCTGCTCTCCCGCGCATTCAACAGAGGCCATGTTTGGCACTGCTGGCACAAGGTCAACATAAATGTACTGTTTATCAGCTGTTGCTTTGTTGCCAAACTAGTGCACGGGTGCCTAAGCAGTGGGGACAGCTGATAAGTCATCGCAGATGCTTTCTGACACATAATCTCAATTTCCACGTCGATGCTTAGAGAAAAGGGACTTAACTTAATCTCCCCCCGACGCTTAACGGTAACAAGTGGCCGAAAATTCAGTAAGTATTTTTGTGCTTTTCTCCAACTTCTGTGGCCCGCCTGTAAAAAGTGGAATTTGTGTATCTGAAGAATATAGGCAATTCGCCTCTGCAGTCTCAACACAATGTGCATGCACGATTATTCCATTTCACTCATATACAAAATAAATCACCTCCCATCTTTACCTCGGTTCGATCCGTGAGCTCTAACTATAGACCACCCGTAACAGTAAAAATATATGAATAATTTTGTGAACAACTTGATAAACTATCCTTGGTAGACATGTAATTCTCATGTAGCATATAGTGTAATCAGCTTGGTGGTTATCATGGCGGAAGACTGGTGTTCCATCAAACTAATTACGTAAATCATTTCCATATTGATTTTGTTATGACAAAAATACATACCAGACCCAATGTTTTTCGTTTATCACGATCTGTAATTTTGTTCTTTCTAAATTGTTTTCATTATAAATAATTTCCTAGATATAAATATAAAGAAAACATATATATTTGGGAAAAGTGACAAGACACCATGTATGCAGATACAAAAGATCAACTACTTGAACAGGTACAAAGTTTCTTCTTTCTAGGTCACGTAATATCGGAAAACGGCAGCTGTGAAAAAAAATCAGAAAGAGAATAGGTATGGCCAAGATGGTATTTGGCGACATGCGACACATACAAGTACAAACATCCAAACAGATAAATCATAAATTGAAAACTAGAATAGTCAGGTGTTATGTACACTTGTCACTACTTACTGCCGCAGAAACATGGACACTGAATAACACGTTGGAAAAGAGTAATGAAGCCTTCGAAATGTAGGTATATAGAAGATTGAGTCGCATTTCTAGGAAAGAGCAGAACACAAATGGGGAGATATTGAAAAAGTTTGGGGGGGGGGGGGGGGGGGGGGGGGGGAAGGAAATTACTAAATGTACTCAAGGTTAGACAGTTGAGATTATTTCGTCATATAACAGAACCATACTTGTTGAAGACCATGCTAGCTAGACAATGTTATAAGTGGGTAGAAAACATCAGGGGATGAACTGGAAAAAGCTGTCAGATTACATCACTGTGGCAAAAGATACAGTACACTGGAAATTCATCGCAGACGACCTACGACTCGGCGATGGCACTTGAACTCAACTGAGCTTTCTTATCCAGAATTCCCTTGCCCACAGTTCTGTCTAAAACCAAATTTCTTATCCTGAACTTCGTTGTATGCTCGACATCTGATTTTCTCATGTAAGCAGCATCTTAATGGTGGTTCTTTAGGCTGATTGTTCTAAAATGTGAACATTCGATTCCCAAGGCTTCTTATGTAGCGTTTTGAAGTCACATGTAATCTGGTCGCTCGGTACAGATTCTGTATTGTAGATGCCATTTTACAGATTAGTGATTTTAGCTACACCGAATTCATCAATGGCTTCTTTCATTTCTATAATTATTGTATCCGTATGTTGTTTTTCCTTTAGCGTTATCTTTTATTACTTAATATTCTTTTGGCCTGAGGATGTAGAGGCTTTCACTATTATATTGGGATGGTTTGTCTCCTTTTTTGTCATGGAACAGTTGAAGAAAAAATGTTGCTGACCTGTTTGATATTTCTTTCTCACCAAATAAAATGCTTTCATTCTTGTCTTTGATTCGCCCTCCACCTTGTGTAGGCCTTGTCTTGTTTGAAAGGTGTTTATTTCTGAATGCATAGCTCTCTTAATTTAACTTTAGTATACTGGTTTAGAAGATTCTGCAGAGTCTGTAGGCAACCATTTTCTTTCACTCTTTGTCTTGTCTTGTTTCCCCCGTAAACTGGACAGATCGCAGTAGCATCATTTAGCGTGTGGGAGATGTGCCATGGGTATGTCTATGTGTTAGTTCATTATTGGCCCGTGTGTACATTTCCTAGCCACACCAAAACCGACACTGTCAGTAAACAGGGAGAAAGATGGAAATCTCGTGACGCTCAGCCGTGTGCACTGTGCACTGGACAGTGGAAATGCGACACAGAGTAACCGAAATATCATCGCATATAGCAGATGATCACAACCAATAAAAAGCAAAAACTCTACAAAATGAACCAACTAATCCAGACGGAAAACTGCCATAGGTTTCCGTGGACACAAGTGTAAGTCGTCGACTAGTGTGAATTCCAGCCAAATCCATGGCCTGGCGGGATCCATAATGGACTAAAACATGAAAGCAAATTGAGACCGACGGCCTGTTAGACGCCATATTTGCTGCTCTCGCTGTGTGCTTCTTTCCCATGTCTTCTTTTATCTTGCATTTTTATTTTATTCACTGTCCTTCTATACCTCGGCACAAAATCCTTATTACATCGCTCAGTACATTATATTCTTGAATGTTTCTGCTCTCTTTCTTTCTTTAATTTTACTTAAGATATCGCCTTTTATGCATACTTAATTTGTCGTAAAGTCTTTTACCGGTAGAGTCTTATTTGCTGTCTGGTATACTAGTTTTTAGACAGTCCAACTTGGTGTTTATATCCTGTTCGGTGCTTTCTCTTTCCTACTGCTCCGTACTTTCTGGCAGTTGGCTTTCATGTTTATTTTTGACTCCATGAGATTATTCTGTTTAATGCCAGACCGCTTTATCTGATTCACCCCGTAGTGCCGATAAATCGGCTTGCAATTTTTCGTATAAAGTTACAGAGCCGATACACTGGCTTGAACAATTGCCATTCTTATATTTAAATGTTTCTCTTCTTTTTCTTCTGCGTTCGTTCTCAATCTCCCGCTACCAAGCCCTGAACAGGGCTGTGCAAGTAGCAGGATGTAGTCCGGAGAATGGAATGCGTTGTATCACTAGTTTACAGCTTGGCTGCGATATTTGCACCTTTCGGTTCAACACATTCGTCTTCGGTAGTTACATGTAACTAATTGGTTTTCTTCACAAAAAATGGGTTATATATAATTAATTAGTTATCTTTTTAAAAAATTGGTTATAAAGAACTAATTGGTTTTCTTCACAAAATTTGGTTATATATAACTAATTGGTTTTCTTCACAAAAATTGGTTATATATAACTAATTAGTTTTCTTCACAAAAATTGGTTATATGTAACTAATTAGTTTTCTTCACAAAAATTGGTTATAAATAACTAATTAGTTTTGTTCAAAAAAATTGGTAATATATAACTAATTAGTTTTCTTCACAAAAATTGGTTTAAAATAACTAATTAGTTTTCTTCACAAAAATTGGTTATGTATAACTAATTGGTTTTCTTCACAAAAAATGGGTTATATATAATTAATTAGTTATCTTTTTAAAAAATTGGTTATAAAGAACTAATTGGTTTTCTTCACAAAATTTGGTTATATATAACTAATTGGTTTTCTTCACAAAAATTGGTTATATATAACTAATTAGTTTTCTTCACAAAAATTGGTTATATGTAACTAATTAGTTTTCTTCACAAAAATTGGTTATAAATAACTAATTAGTTTTGTTCAAAAAAATTGGTAATATATAACTAATTAGTTTTCTTCACAAAAATTGGTTTAAAATAACTAATTAGTTTTCTTCACAAAAATTGGTTATGTATAACTAATTGGTTTTCTTCACAAAAATGCATTAGCCTATCGCTTTTGTCGTTTCCTTTCCCAGGCCAAATTATTCTACAATATTTATTTATTTTCCTATTCTTTTATGCCAGTTCAAATTTCCCATAACTACCAGAACATAGAAAGATGTTATTGGTTTCATAGAATGTCGTACGTTAGGATAACACATGTCTTATTTCTTCATGACTTCCTCCTTGAGCTGTTGAATACGTTTGTAAAATGACAAGAACATAAAATAGTGTAGCCTTCCACTTGTGCAGCATCATGCCATGGTTGTGTGTCCAACATCCACACACATATTGTTCAAAGTTCATGCTGAACAAACCCCCTGCACTTGATTCACACCTACAACTCTTCTGCAATTGGTTCACGCCTCACTGCTCTGAATATGTTAACGTACGAGATAATTTGGTATTTCCTTTGGTGCAAGTCTTGTTTCTGTCCTACCCGATATAATAATAATAATAATCATAATAATAATCATAATAATAATAATAATAATAATAATAATAATAATAATAATAATAATCATAATAATAATCATAATAATAATCATAATAATAATCATAATAATAATCATAATAATAATAATAATAATAATAATAATCATAATAATAATAATAATAATAATAATCATAATAATAATCATAATAATAATAATAATAATAGCCGTCCATCGTGAGCGCTGCTGAGAACAGCAGTCAGGCGTGGTGTGCTGCACCTCACATGTGAGTCCGGAAGTGATTATATAGTCCAATTCCTAACCGATGGGGAACTGAGACGCTAGTCCAGTCAGGCACAACATACTGACCAGAACGTCGCGTCACGGTCAGGCACAATACACTGACCAAGACCACGATCTCTCTTCCATGTAGCGTTATATGAAAACAGGCTGTTTTCAAGGCAGCATGGCTGACAAGATGTGGATCGATGTAATCCCAGTAGTAGTGAGCGAAACATATAGATGAAGACAAACATAGCACAACCGCAGTCTACCTTGATCAGTATGCTCGGGATGTGAGGAAAGCTGCTTCAACTTGCCACTCAACGTCCTTATTAGGGCGCACAAAAGGGTAAACTTACTCGCTGTGAGCCTTTACCAACACCAAAGAGGACAAACGTCTGGTCAAGCAAAATATACTGATTAGACATGTTAGTCAGGGTCAGGCAAAATATACTGATCAGACATGTTAGTCAGGGTCAGGCAAAATATACTGATCAGACATGTTAGTCAGGGTCAAGAAAAATATATTGATCAGACATGTTAGTCAGGGTCAGGCAAAATATACTGATCAGACATGTTAGTCAGGGTCAGGCAAAATATATTGATCAGACATGTTAGTCAGGGTCAAGCAAAATATATTGTCAGACATGTTAGTCAGGATCAAGCAAAATATACTGATCACACATGTTAGTCAGGGTCAAGCAAAATATATTGATCAGACATGTTAGTTAGTGTCAAGCAAAATATACTTATCAGACATGTTAGTCAGGGTCAGGCAAAATATACTGATCAGACATGTTAGTCAGGGTCAGGCAAAATATACTGATCAGACATGTTAGTCAGGGTCAGGCAAAATATACTGATCAGACATGTTAGTCAGGGTCAAGAAAAATATATTGATCAGACATGTTAGTCAGGGTCAGGCAAAATATACTGATCAGACATGTTAGTCAGGGTCAGGCAAAATATATTGATCAGACATGTTAGTCAGGGTCAAGCAAAATATATTGATCAGACATGTTAGTCAGGATCAAGCAAAATATACTGATCACACATGTTAGTCAGGGTCAAGCAAAATATATTGATCAGACATGTTAGTTAGTGTCAAGCAAAATATACTTATCAGACATGTTAGTCAGGGTCAGGCAAAATATACTGATCAGACATGTTAGTCAGGGTCAAGCAAAATATATTGATCAGACATGTTAGTCAGGGTCAAGCAAAATATATTGATCAGACATGTTAGTCAGGGTCAAGCAAAATATACTGATCAGACATGTTAGTCAGGGTCAAGCAAAATATACTGATCAGACATGTTAGTCAGGGTCAAGCAAAATATATTGATCAGACATGTTAGTCAAGGTCAAACAAAATATATTGATCAGACATGTTAGTCAGGGTCAAGCAAAATATACTGATCAGACATGTTAGTCAGGGTCAAGCAAAATATATTGATCAGACATGTTAGTCAGGGTCAAGCAAAATATACTGATCAGACATGTTAGTCAGGGTCAGGCAAAATATACTGATCAGACATGTTAGTCAGGGTCAAGCAAAATATACTGATCAGACATGTTAGTCAGGATCAGGCAAAATATACTGATCAGACATGTTAGTCAGGGTCAAGCAAAATATACTGATCAGACATGTTAGTCAGGGTCAAGCAAAATATACTGATCAGACATGTTAGTCAAGGTCAAGCAAAATATACTTATCAGACATGTTAGTCAGGTTCAAGCAATATATACTGATCAAACATGTTAGTCAGGGTCAGGCAAAATATACTTATCAGACATGTTAGTCAGGGTCAAGCAAAATATACTGATCAGACATGTTAGTCAGGGTCAAGCAAAATATATTGATCAGACATGTTAGTCAGGATCAAGCAAAATATACTGATCACACATGTTAGTCAGGGTCAAGCAAAATATATTGATCAGACATGTTAGTTAGTGTCAAGCAAAATATACTTATCAGACATGTTAGTCAGGGTCAGGCAAAATATACTGATCAGACATGTTAGTCAGGGTCAAGCAAAATATATTGATCAGACATGTTAGTCAGGGTCAAGCAAAATATATTGATCAGACATGTTAGTCAGGGTCAAGCAAAATATACTGATCAGACATGTTAGTCAGGGTCAAGCAAAATATACTGATCAGACATGTTAGTCAGGTTCAAGCAAAATATATTGATCAGACATGTTAGTCAAGGTCAAACAAAATATATTGATCAGACATGTTAGTCAGGGTCAAGCAAAATATACTGATCAGACATGTTAGTCAGGGTCAAGCAAAATATATTGATCAGACATGTTAGTCAGGGTCAAGCAAAATATACTGATCAGACATGTTAGTCAGGGTCAGGCAAAATATACTGATCAGACATGTTAGTCAGGGTCAAGCAAAATATACTGATCAGACATGTTAGTCAGGATCAGGCAAAATATACTGATCAGACATGTTAGTCAGGGTCAAGCAAAATATACTGATCAGACATGTTAGTCAGGGTCAAGCAAAATATACTGATCAGACATGTTAGTCAAGGTCAAGCAAAATATACTTATCAGACATGTTAGTCAGGCTCAAGCAATATATACTGATCAGACATGTTAGTCAGGGTCAGGCAAAATATACTTATCAGACATGTTAGTCAGGGTCAAGCAAAATATACTGATCAGACATGTGAGTCAGGGTCAAGCAAAATATACTGATCAGACATGTTAGTCAGGGTCAAGAAAAATATATTGATCAGACATGTTAGTCAGGGTCAAGCAAAATATATTGATCAGACATGTTAGTCAGGGTGAGGCAAAATATACTGATAAGACATGTTAGTCAGGGTCAGGCAAAATATATTGATCAGACATGTTAGTCAGGGTCAAGCAAAATATACTGATCAGACATGTTAGTCAGGGTCAAGCAAAATATATTGATAAGACATGTTAGTCAGTATCAAGCAAAATATACTGATCAGACATGTTAGTCAGGGTCAGGCAAAATATACTGATCAGACATGTTAGTCAGGGTCAAGCAAAATATATTGTTCAGACATGTTAGTCAGGGTCAAGCAAAATATATTGATCAGACATGTTAGTCAAGGTCAAGCAAAATATACTGATCAGACATGTTAGTCAGGGTCAAGCAAAATATATTGATCAGACATGTTAGTCAGGGTCAAGCAAAATATACTGATCAGACATGTTAGTCATGGTCAGGCAAAATATACTGATCAGACATGTTAGTCAGGGTCAAGCAAAATATACTGATCAGACATGTTAGTCAGGATCAGGCAAAATATACTGATCAGACATGTTAGTCAGGGTCAAGCAAAATATACTGATCAGACATGTTAGTCAGGGTCAAGCAAAATATACTGATCAGACATGTTAGTCAGGGTCAGGCAAAATATACTTATCAGACATGTTAGTCAGGGTCAAGCAAAATATACTGATCAGACATGTGAGTCAGGGTCAAGCAAAATATACTGATCAGACATGTTAGTCAGGGTCAGGCAAAATATACTGATCAGACATGTTAGTCAGGGTAGGCAAAATATACTGATCAGACATGTTAGTCAGGGGCAGGCAAAACATACTGATCAGACATGTTAGTCAGGGTCAAGCAAAATATACTGATCAGACATGTTAGTCAGGGTCAAGCAAAATATACTGATCAGACATGTTAGTCAGGGTGAAACAAAATATACTGATCAGACATGTTAGTCAGGGTCAAGCAGAATATACTGATCAGACATGTTAGTCAGGGTCAAGCAAAATATACTGATCAGACATGTTAGTCAGGGTCAAGCAAAATATACTGATCAGACATGCTAGTCAGGGTCAGGCAAAATATACTGATCAGACATGTTAGTCAGGGTGAAGCAAAATATACTGATCAGACATGTTAGTCAGGGTCAGGCAAAATATTTAGATCAGACATGTTAGTCAGGGTCAGGCAAAATATACAGATCAGACATGTTAGTCAGGGTCAGGCAAAACATACTGATCAGACATGTTAGTCAGGGTCAAGAAAAATATATTGATCAGACATGTTAGTCAGGGTCAAGAAAAATATATTGATCAGACATGTTAGTCAGGGTCAGGCAAAACATACTGATCAGACATGTTAGTCAGGGTCAAGAAAAATATATTGATCAGACATGTTAGTCAGGGTCAGGCAAAACATACTGATCAGACATGTTAGTCAGGGTCAAGAAAAATATATTGATCAGACATGTTAGTCAGGGTCAGGCAAAATATACTGGATAAGACCCTCACCTCGGCTTCCTAGTAGCCCCTGCCTGGAAACGGGCTGTTTTCATGGCAGTCTGACTAACGAGGATAGGGATCGACGTGATCCCCGTAGTATTGAGTGACACGTAGGCAAAGCCAAGCATAGCGCAGAAGGTTGGAGGACCCCGGTCCGCCTTCATCAGCACGCTCGGGGTGTGAAGAAAGCTACTGCAACCAGTCCCTTAACGTCCTTTTCAGGGCGCACAAAAGAGTAACATACTCAATGTGGACATACGCAAATAATCAACACCAAAAAAAACACCTTAAAAAACCTATCCGATATATCAATGTTGCGTAGAACTGAATTTACATTTTCAATTTGTTCTTTTCCATTCAAAGTTTTCATTTTTCAATGTGTATGCTCCTTCTTTTCGTTTTTAGGTGGTATTTCTTATAGAGTGTCCTGTTGTCAGAATTGTGGAAGCACACGTCGCTATAGACCGCCTTATTCACTAGAGATTGGATCTCTTCTCTGTTAATTGTTGTTGTTGTTGTTGTTGATGATGATGATGTTGTTGAATGTCCACAATGAGTATGTTTACCATTTTGTGCCTTCTGAAAAGGGGGTTGCAGTAGCTTTTCTTACACCCCGATCTTGCTGATGAACGTGAACTGAGGCTATCCAGGCAGTTGTGCTATACTTGGCTTCATCTGGGTTTCGATCACTGCTACGGGAATCATGTCTGCCCCCACATCGTTAGCCAGACTGCCTTGAAACAGCCTGTTTCAAGCTACCGTGACAATATATTCAGCAGGTTTTCCTATCTGATGGTCAGAAAGTATCTGCACAGTGCTACTCATTAATGTGTCCTTCCACGGCGTACGGTAGCGGGTGTACCATCGCAATAAAGGTCATCTTACGAAGACACCCCACAGAATTGCCCAAAGGAAGCGTTGCTAAAGTGATCAGCGGGGTAGTGGAATATTCTCATTTCACTGCAAAGATACGGGGTTCGAATCCTGTAACTAGCATTGTCAGTTCACCAATCTGTTCTTGTTGTTGTTGTGTTACTAATGCCACTCGCACTTGATATAGAGCCGTAAACAAAATTAGCCTCACCAAGATGGCGCCTAACCAGCCGCGGTCTAGTCTTGTTCTCGTGTTTTATTCCATTACGGATGCCGCCAGGTCACGGATTTGACTGGAATTCACACTAGTTGACGACTTAAACGTGTGTCCACGGAAACGGGTTGTGGTTTTTAATTTGGTTTAGTTAGTGCGTTCATTTTGCGCTGTTTTCCCCTTCGATTATCCTGCTGCCTGGCCTAGTAGTGAAACTCGCTCGGTTTTCACAATCCTAACGCTCCGGGTTCGACTCCCACATGTGTCCAGTTTGGCAGACACTAGTTTTTTTTCTCTCACGCGAATGCTCCTCCACGTACGGAAAATAATGGCAACCTACCGTACTGCACACTTGCCAAGAAACGTATAACAGCCACACAGCTGGCGGCTGTAAGATTCTCCGTTTTGTAAAGGACATTCTACTTACTTTTGTCCTGACATGGTCTTCGGTTATTTCCAATAGTATATCGGTTACTCTGTGTCGTATTTCCACGGTACAGTGCATACGGCTAAACTTCATGAACGTTTGGCTTATATTCTTTCTGCTAATCTATCCCTTCCGTCCTCGTGTACCGTTTGATGAGTAGAAAAGTCATCAATTTAACTAGAAGAAACAGAATGAGGAATGATGTCATCTGAAAAATTGTCGAAACAAGAATATGGACCAAACGCATGTAAAAGTAAAGTAGCCCATAGCATTACTGCCGTAGGGGTGTGAGGTGTTAGCGATCTCATATTTCAAAGGCTCGGCTATATGAGGGCGGTAGCCATCTCCTCTCCCTCGCCGCTTTTACTTCCCTATCTGAACCGGTACTCATTTCAGGCTGGGTCGACCCGGGAGTCATTGCGGTCTGAAAAAAACATTACCGCCTCGACTGGGGAATGAACCACTCAGATGCGAAGACAGCGCGCTAACCACTGCTCTACGCGGCTCATGGGAAGAAAGATAATGAAGTGGTTCGGTTAACTAATTCTAATGTAACCTTCCAGGATACCACTTGGCGCGTATGACGTACTGCGATGAAGTTTCCGCTACAGTGGAAGATTGAGATAGGTGGATAGGAAATGTTGGTTAGTTAGTTGCACATCGCAAGCAATGATGGCGACAACAACATCATATGGTTTTATCTTGATGAGGTAACTTGCGTTGCATTTGGATTGTATTGAGAGAGAAACTGCGTTGGTCTTCAACCTCACTCTTTGGTCCCGAGCTACCTTGAACCAGTGGTTTTAATTAAGTCAAGACGACTGGAGGTAACTTAGGATGCAGGCACTTTGGTCACATGTCCATTGAGACCAGGAGTCGCTTGAAACCTGCGGGACTCGATCGCCCACAGTTTCTGTTCTTCACTCTGAGAGACGAGTATCGTACCTCTCGACCACAGTGAAATGTTATGGATACCCTAAACCACCAGGAGATGCCTATCAGTACAGCGGCGTGCCTGGTCCCGGACATAAACCTGCGGTTCACCACGACGCCGCAAGGCACATGTGAAAAAGGGAAACAGTGAATGAAACACAGGATGACAGATTGTTGACAGTGCAAAAATATTCAAATTTGAAGTGGTACTACCCCATAGTTGATAATTGGGTGCACATAAAAAAGTAATTTCATGTAAGAATATGACATTACTGTCGCGGATACACCAAGATACATTAGAGATACACAAAGATATACACTTTTTATATCGCGCCACAGGTACTTATTATATTCGGTAATGCATGCATTGATCATGTCAATACAACAGTCTCAGTTGTCTGCCTGGGTCTTTGTGTATAACAAGGACAAGAATAGCACCACTGCCTCACAGAGAGCATGTCGTAAGAGGCGACTAACTGTGTCACGTGGCATAACATGTTAGGTGGTTGGTTTAGAGAAGCATTTATAGCGCATACAAGGCTGCGGGTTTACTTTGCTCTAGTTTCTGAGTCTGTTAAGGTGGACTCCCACATCGGTTAACCACCCTCCGTAAGCGCTTGTCCTAACGCAGCGGAGTATTAAACTGCTCGAGCCTGACCCACTAAGCAGAAAACACTTCTCCCGGCTACATCTTCGCATACCAGAGGTGGGACCTGCACATGGGCATCTGTCCCTGTCGACTTACGTTCTTTCCGTGTCCAAACACCATGTCACACAGCATCCATCCAGTATTCAGCAACTTGAGCTGCCTTGTCGTTCGCCTCCATCATGTCGTTCATGTCACAGTTTTCAGGGAGGTTGGGGCAGGTCATCAGATGATCTTGGTCCTGAACTGCGCCGCATTCACATGTGTCGACATCTGAGTATCCCCATTTCTTCAAGTTCACTCTGCATCTTGAGACACCAGTTCGAAGTCTGTTCATTGCCTTCCACACAGCGTAGGGCAGGTGGTGTCCAGTACAGGTCGACTAAAAACTAAGAATATAACAGTGGTTCTAGCTGGATTTTACAACAATCCTCACCCCTCCCTTCCAACCCCTATTCCTCCCTCCCCCTTTTCCCTTTATTGGCTATCGAAACACGTCAGGTAACTCCCAGGCTTAACAATCTCTGTACTTCTTATCTGAGAATGAGGATAACAATTTTGCACAATGAAGCCGAGAAAAACCGTGATCTGTAAACAATATTTTAAATATTTGGTTGAAAGGTACAAGATTATTTTGCATTTCGTGACAATAGAAGAACAATATCTCTTTTCAAATATCAGGTTTCTATTTTAGTCATGAATTTTACGACTTTCAAGTGACGCTGCATTCTGCTGCCATTCGTCGTCTGTAAAATGGCGTTCACTGAGTACAAAATACACAGCAGTCAAATGTTATAAATAAAACAAACGTGACAAGAAATGATTTATTAAGGAGTTTCCAAACAAAGAATGGGCAATGGAATGGCAAATGCAATGTTATGTGTAGTTAGTTAGATTTCTTTCTACTTGTGCCGTTAAGCGTTGTGGGGTGCTCAAGTCATCTATCTTGTGCCATATCTATCTTGTCTTTGCACAATCACTCTAAAGTCATCTATCCATCTACCTCGCGGTCACCCCCTTGCCCTGTAACCAGATCTACCAGAGTTGTAAGCCGTCAGTGGAAGATGATGAGGGTGCATTCTCATGAGATGACCAAACCAACTTATTTTCTGTCTGGAAATGTCTTCGACACAAGACGTAGTGCCGACCATACTTCAAATGTCGTCGTTCCGCATTCTGTCTCTTCTGGTAACACCGATGACTTTCCTCAAACACTTCATTTCACAAGTCGAAATTCTGCATCTCGCGCGCCCTTGACAGATGCCATGTTTGGGACTGGTAGCACAAAATCGGCATGAATATACTGTTTATCAGCTGTTACTTTGTTGCCAAACTAATGCTCGGGTGTCTAAGCAATGGGGACAGCTGATAAGTCACCGCAGATGATTTCGGACACCTAGTCTCAATATCCCTGTCGATCCTACCGTCTGCCGAAAAAATACTGCCCAAATACTTGAACTCGTGGACCTGTTGAAGAGCAATATCATTTATACTTATCTTGTGTGGCCCAGAAGTTCTACTGATACTTGTAAATACTTGAAATACTTGGAATCTGGTATTCAAACATGCATGTTAATGTCTGTTGCTAGGTAGCCGAATGCTTCGGTTATATGTAGAAGGTATTTCTTCTTCGTACGCAGTCAGACAGTAACCATTATTTTTTCGAAAAAAGCGGCGGTCATCCTGAGGCTGTCGCCACTGCCATAGAGGTTGTCTTGCAGTTCCATTGGTGATGGCCACATCTGCTCTCTCTGATCCTCGTATGTCGGGCAGTTCTGCAGCAGATGTTCAGCGGTCATTTTGCCAGTACCGCACGGGCATTCGTCGGCACCACCTATCTTCAATTTGTTGAATAGGTGGTACCTCAGTCTATTGTGGCCAGTGCGAAGTCTGAAGACGACGACCTGCTCTCTTCGGTTCAACTGGTAATAGGCATCGTTTTTGGTGTAACCAGTATGTTCGGTTTCCCATTTGGTCATGTATCTGGCTTTGATAAGCTGTTTTGACTCTTCGTACGTCATACTAGTATCTGTTTGTGTAGAAGGTATTTGATAACTTCCCGCGGTTTACTAGGCCCGAGGGTGTAATAAAAAGATATATTAAACATAGGAGCAAGGAATTGATACACACTGTATAAAGCAATCGTTAGACCTAGCTTGTATTACTGTGTACATGTGTGGAGTCCTTTATCGTAGAGTGGATATAAACATGCTGAAAGGATACAAAGAAGAGACACAAAACTGATAGTACAACGAGTTTTTCAAAGTACAGCTGGATACAAAAACAAGAGGTCACAGCTATAAATTAATTAAAGAAACATTCAGATTAGATATCAGGAAATTTCTTTTTAGTCAGATAGTGATGAATTCTTGGAATGCATTATACAGGAAATAGTGGGGGAAGGGTCAATTAAAGCATTCTAGAATAGATTGGATACACTTTGTTATTTTTAGATCAAGGTGAGAAGAAGAAACTGGTTGTATACAGAGTTACCATAGTCTTATAAACCAGTATAAATTCGCTAAGTCAAAGGAGGACTGACATGTCTTTAGCAAAAGATAGACCACACCAACATTGTTGAGCGTCCAAAAGGCACTGGTCGAACACGCACTGTACTCGCCGATGACAACACCATTGCTGTTAACGAGCTTGTCCAAAGCCAAGAAGTTCGCGTTCAACGATCATTCCAAACATCAAATTGCTCGTAAGATAAGCGCTTCTAAAATATCCATGGACAGAATCATTCAAATCGAACTAAAAAGAAAATATTTTAAGAAACATGGAGCGACAGAGTTGTCTGAACGCAACGAAGTGTTAAATCGTTTTCGTCGCTTTCAAGAGCAAAAAATGAGTTTTATATTTTTCACAGATGATGTTCTGTTCCTAAAAATCCGACTTGACCACAGTCGGGGCACATCCATTAGTGCTTAGTATCCCTGCTGCTCCGACTTGACCGCAGTCGGGTCACATCCATTAGTGCTTAGTATCCCTGCTGCTCCGACTTGACCGCAGTCGGGGCACATCCATTAGTGCTTAGTATCCCTGCTGCTCCGACTTGACCGCAGTCGGGCCACATCCATTAGTGCTTAGTATCCCTGCTGCTCCGACTTGACCGCAGTCGGGTCACATCCATTAGTGCTTAGTATCCCTGCTGCTCCGACTTGACCGCAGTCGGGCCACATCCATTAGTGCTTAGTATCCCTGCTGCTCCGACTTGACCGCAGTCGGGTCACATCCATTAGTGCTTAGTATCCCTGCTGCTCCGACTTGACCGCAGTCGGGGCACATCCATTAGTGCTTAGTATCCCTGCTGCTCCGACTTGACCGCAGTCGGGTCACATCCATTAGTGCTTAGTATCGCTGCTGCTCCGACTTGATCACAGTCGGGGCACATCCATTAGTGCTTAGTATCCCTGCTGCTCCGACTTGACCGCAGTCGGGTCACATCCATTAGTGCTTAGTATCCCTGCTGCTCCGACTTGACCGCAGTCGGGTCACATCCATTAGTGCTTAGTATCCCTGCTGCTCCGACTTGACCGCAGTCGGGGCACATCCATTAGTGCTTAGTATCCCTGCTGCTCCGACTTGACCGCAGTCGGGTCACATCCATTAGTGCTTAGTATCCCTGCTGCTCCGACTTGACCGCAGTCGGGTCACATCCATTAGTGCTTAGTATCCCTGCTGCTCCTACTTGACCGCAGTCGGGGCACATCCATTAGTGCTTAGTATCCCTGCTGCTCCGACTTGACCGCAGTCGGGGCACATCCATTAGTGCTTAGTATCGCTGCTGCTCCGACTTGACCGCAGTCGGGTCACATCCATTAGTGCTTAGTATCCCTGCTGCTCCGACTTGACCGCAGTCGGGTCACATCCATTAGTGCTTAGTATCGCTGCTGCTCCGACTTGACCGCAGTCGGGGCACATCCATTAGTGCTTAGTATCGCTGCTGCTCCGACTTGACCGCAGTCGGGTCACATCCATTAGTGCTTAGTATCCCTGCTGCTCCGACTTGACCGCAGTCGGGGCACATCCATTAGTGTTTAGTATCCCTGCTGCTCCGACTTGACCGCAGTCGGGGCACATCCATTAGTGCTTAGTATCCCTGCTGCTCCGACTTGACCGCAGTCGGGGCACATCCATTAGTGCTTAGTATCCCTGCTGCTCTGACTTGACCGCAGTCGGGGCACATCCATTAGTGCTTAGTATCGCTGCTGCTCCGACTTGACCGCAGTCGGGGCACATCCATTAGTGCTTAGTATCCCTGCTGCTCCGACTTGACCGCAGTCGGGGCACATCCATTAGTGCTTAGTATCCCTGCTGCTCCGACTTGACCGCAGTCGGGGCACATCCATTAGTGCTTAGTATCCCTGCTGCTTTTCTTGTTTAACGCTCACAATGAATATGTTTACTTTTTTATGCGCCTGAAAATTGTGTTAAATATCGGGATGCAGTAGTTTCTCTCATATCCCGAGCATGCTGATAATGATGGACCATATTCCTACATGCGGTTGTGCTATGATTGGCTTCCTCTCCGGGATACTCACTATTACAGGAATCACATCTACCCACATCTCGTCAGCCAGACTGCCTTAAAAACAGTCTGTTTCCAGGGAACGAGTCTTGGAAAAAAGAGGGTGGTCTTGGTCAGTATATTGGGCGTGACCCTCACGCGACGTCCTGGTCAGTACAGTCTCTCTCTCTTAGCGAATGGCGAAGGGGCTTACCGATGATTCCTGGAACTCGTTGGATGTACACACTTCTGCTCAGTTTGCTATTATGTCTCTGTTTGCTCGAACCACGTTTTGGTGTCAAAGCTCTGCAGTTTGTGAAAAGCTGGTTCACCTTGTGCTTTATCATCATACAACAGACGATGATTGATAGACTTCAAAATGGCACCCCAAGCGATATCTAGTATACCCGTAGTTTATGCCTATTGGGCCGAGATGGCCAGCTCTTTCGTTGCACTTAACCTCAGAATGACAAAGGCATTAGATTCACACTATCCATTGCGTGATATCTCAATAGATGCTTTCCACTTATGCCTTAGTTAGCCCTTCTGTACTTTCCGAAGAAAGTCGCAGTGACACGATGACTGCCACAACTAAAGACATCTTAAATAGCCATCTCAGAAAAGCAGTCAATCCGTCCACTTCCATTCTCGTATTGGAGGTTACTGGTATGCAGGACCCGCCTTTCATACCCACGAGCTGTCCTCTCACTCTAGCCAGGAAACCCCAACCAGATATATCGTTGCATAGCACTGATTCATCTGTTTATATGATGGAGTCACTCTACTGCATGTTATCGTTGGTTAACCTTAAGCTCTAGAAAACTGGAGCACAATTGGCGAAACGAATGCGCAACACTTTGGTATTCGAGACACATTTCTAGTCCTATTTTCCTGCTCTCACCATCTTGTAGCTGCATAATTTAGTTGGCCGCTTTTGCTACTGAGTCAGCGATGAGCTGCCGTCGGCAAATCGAAGGTGTTTGAGTCGTCTGCCGTCAATATAGTGATTACAGCGTGATGGTGATTACAGCGTGATGGTGATTACAGCGTGATGGTGATTACAGCGTGATGGTGATTACATAACTTTTTTTCTGTAAGGAGACAAGAAGCATTTTCTATTCTCCGTTATGATATGTCCAAGACACGAGAAGCTCTTGATCTGATTCAGCTATTACCGTCTAATTTTATCTGTGTAGTAGATTTCTAGTCGAATTGTATATTTGATGTAGATTTCTAGTCAAATTTTATCTGTGGAGTAAATTTCTAGTCTAATTTTATCTGTGGAATAGATTTCTAGTCTAATTTGTTTTAATCATGGTTTTCGTTTTCTCAGTGTTAACCTCCAATCCATACACCTGACTTATTTACTGGAATCTCCAATTTCTCTGATTCGCCTTCAGCCCCCAGAACTATGTCTACCCCATATCTGAGATTCTTTACTGACGTGGTTCTTGCGGTGTCAAGGTTGTGAGTTTTACTTACAATCCAGGTTCAAATCATGCCGAGGTCAAACTGTGTTCTTTTCATGGTATGACCAATTCTCCCAAGTCGACACAGAGAAAATGTTATCCCCACTACGGGAACTACAGAGTTCATGTTCTGAAGTCGGAACTTTCCGCAAAGAAAGGTATTGAGCGCGTTTTTGGGCGCCCGCTATCAATGATGTCTGATCTATGAGCCATCTTCCATTCTTTTTGCACATTGATACTCTAGTACGCTTATTGTTTGCACATTGATACTCTAGTACGCTTATTGTTTGCACATTGATACTCTAGTACGCTTATTGTTTGACACATTGATACTCTAGTACGCTTATTGTTTGACACATTGATACTCTAGTACGCTTATTGTTTGACACATTGATACTCTAGTACGCTTATTGTTTGACACATTGATACTCTAGTACGCTTATTGTTTGACACATTGATACTCTAGTACGCTTATTGTTTGACACATTGATACTCTAGTACGCTTATTGTTTGACACATTGATACTCTAGTACGCTTTTTGTTTGACACATTGATACTCTAGTACGCTTATTGTTTGACACATTGATACTCTAGTACGCTTATTGTTTGACACATTGATACTCTAGTACGCTTATTGTTTGACACATTGATACTCTAGTACGCTTATTGTTTGACACATTGATACTCTAGTACGCTTATTGTTTGACACATTGTTCTGAAGTTGTCCAGAAGCTGTACCAGCACTACTTTTCCGGCAGTTTACTTGGGCTGCACATTGAGCTGAATTAGTTAGCCTCTTTTTTTTTCTGTGCCGTTTCCATTCGGTTACATCCTTGATTACTTTGTTGAAATTTGTCGAAACCTTGTTCGTTGTCTGTTACTACGAAGCATGTTCAAATGAAACCGGACCAAACTACAACAAGTGAACATACGTAAGATGCGCATGATGACGTCACTTCTGGTGTAAACAGCACATACTAACCGTCAAGCTTACAAAATTTAATAATCATCCGACTCATAGTTTCCTCAGCAGACCGTTGAAAACGTGGCGGGTGTGATACGGAATGCATCCAGAGTTGATCAACGAGCGGTGATTCGGTTTCTAACAGTTGAAGGATGTCGACCAGTTGACATTCATCGCAGAATGCAGGCAGTGTATGGTGACAAAAGTGTGTCGAAGACAACAGTGAAGAACTGGACAACGATATTTAAAGACGGACGTGAGAACGCAATTTCTTCTTCCTCATCATCGATTAACTGATTCTATACTTCTAATCCGCTAAGATTCACGAATGAGACTGAGTTCCAGGTCTTCGCCGGTCCCCCACAGCTTTTCGAACATGGTCGCTCCCCCAGGCCAGACTGCCTCTCTTTGGTCTGCATAGGCTGGGCAGTCTTGCAAGATATGTTTTGGTGTTTGCTTGGGTGCTCCACAATCTCACGTGGCAGTGTCTCTGAGACCCATTCTGTGGAGGTGGGCCTTGAGTCTACAACGCCCCGTTCTGAGTCTGAAGATCTTTGTCTGCCCATCTGTGCCAAGTTTGTCTATACTGTCATTTTCTGAGTTAACGCAACAATATGCGCCTGAACTGGTCAAAAATCGTTCGCTAACTCACCTTCTTTCTTTAAACAACGCCATGTTTTCAACGATCCGCTGAGGAAACTGCGAGTCGGAGGATAATAAAAATTGGCAAACTTGACGGTTGGTATGTGCTGCTTACAGCTAAAGTGACGTCATCATGCGCATCGTACATATATGTTGCGGTTTGGTCCGGTTTCATTTGAACACGCCTCGTACGTAACATATTATTTAAACGTGTTGTGTATCAGTTGATTACAGTTGCGCATCTGATTGGGACATGGAGCGTCATGGGAAGCTTAAGACATCTTTCCTGGGAACTTCGAGTCCATGTTGCAGATAGATTACTATTATGCCATCCATTCATCTTCTGCGTGGTCTTCTTCGAATGTCTTTTGTTATAAACCAAGAAAGGGTAGTTTCCCCTTGTATTCCCAACGTCATCAATTTTCATAGTGACATCCATGACCTTCTTCAGAATGTATTCTTTTTCTTTAGTGTTCGTTCTGAACTGAACGTTTGAACGCAGTATCGTGGCTTACAGAGAGGCTGCGATATCTTCGTCTTTCGGCTAGACACATCCCGTTTCTGATCGTATTTTTATTGTGTACTGAGTTTGCCTTCCTGCTTGTGATCCCTATTCTCTTAGTCAGACTATTCTAGTGTAGCCTGTTTCCAGGACCACCGCATAAAGGCAGAATAGGGTCTTGAACAGCTCTTGCCCGTTGTCCCTGATGAATGCAGACTGTTCAAAGTAGCTGGTTCCAGTCAGCTTATTTACTGCTACCTATATGTCCCTCCCTTAGACATTTAACACAACGGTGTTTTCTTTCATTAGCATTTGATAAGAAACACTGGTAGCACACAGTTTGAGAACCAAGTTTTACACTAGAAGCACACAATTTGAGAACCAAGTCTGACACTGGTAGCACACAGTTTGAGAACCAAGTCTTACACTGGTAGCACACAGTTTGAGAACCAAGTCTGACTCTGGTAGCACACAGTATGAGAACCAAGTCTGACTCTGGTAACACACAGTTTGAGAACCAAGTCTGACTCTGGTAGCACACAGTATGAGAACCAAGTCTGACTCTGGTAGCACACAGTTTGAGAACCAAGTCTGACTCTGGTAGCACACAGTTTGAGAACCAAGTCTGACACTGGTAGCACACAGTTTGAGAACCAAGTCTGACTCTGGTAGCACACAGTAAGAGAACCAAGTCTGACTCTGGTAGCACACATATTGAGAACCAAGTCTGACACTGGTAGCACACAGTTTGAGAACCAAGTCTGACTCTGGTAGCACACAGTATGAGAACCAAGTCTGACACTGGTAGCACACAGTATGAGAACCAAGTCTGACTCTGGTAGCACACAGTTTGAGAACCATGTCTGATACTGGTAGCACAAAGTTTGAGAACCAAGTAGGACACTGGTAGCACACAGTATGAGAACCAAGTCTGACTCTGGTAGCACACAGTTTGAGAACCATGTCTGATACTGGTAGCACAAAGTTTGAGAACCACGTCTGACACTGGTAGCACAAAGTTTGAGAACCAAGTCTGACACTAGAAGCACACAAGTTTTATAAATACACCATGTATCAGTTTATATCTATTTATCGATCTGATATTCGAGTGTTCTAGAAGTGGCGACAGTTAATAAATCTCAGCAGACGCTTTCTAACATTGTGTTTCGATTTTTCTTTCAAGTTGTCCATCTTATGTAACAATTCTTCCCGGATATTTGAATTCCAGACCATCTAAAATATGATAATATATCGTCTACGCTTACAGTTAGCCCATCTTGTGTTCTGATGGTGGTTCTCAGATTTACTGTCTTTGATAATGAATTTGCATAGCATGTCATTCAAAGTCTGATGATGCAATTTTGCAGTTTATCATCATTTTCGTTTATAACACTTTGATTGTCGTCAAAAATGTAGATCATGTATTGAGATAGGATCTGTTTTTTGGTGTCGCAACTTGACTGGCTTCTCTTGTTATTTTGTCCATGTCAATTATGAGCACCAATGACAAAATAACATGCTGCATCAGAGAAGACTGAATAAGGAGAAGGGATCGAAAAGTAAAGGCTTACCCGGTAATCAGAAATGACACGCTGAAGTCGGATGTGTCTGACCGAAAGGTGCAAATATTGCAGTCAAGCTGTAAACTACAATACAGCCCATTTTGTTCACCGGACTACTTCCTGCTACTTGCTAAACCCATTTAACTTAACTTGACATCTTTATACTGGTTTAGAAGACTCTGTAGTCTGTGTACAACCAGTTTCATTAACGTTACCTTGCTCCTCTAAACGCTATGCACATCAAATCTATTCTTAAATTTATTAATTGTCTCTGCATCCATTTCTTCTTGTGGCAATGCATTCCAAGTATTCATCACTCCCTGACTAAATCATATTTCTTAATATCTAACCTGGACCTTTGTTAAGTTAATTTCAGGGCTTGGCAATAGCAGTTTTAGAACGTTCAGGGTTTTAAAACAGCAGTTTGAGAACGTTCAGGGTTTGGAAACAACAGTTTGAGAACGTTCAGGGCTTGGCAACAACAGTTCGATAATGTTTAGGGCTTGGAAACAGCAGTTTGAGAACGTTCAGGGTTTGGAAACAGTTTGAGAACGTCCAGGGCTTGGAAACAGCAGTTTGAGAACGTTCAGGGCTTGGCAACAATAGTTTGAGAACGTTCAGGGCTTGGCAACAACAGTTTGAGAACGTCCAGGGCTTGGCAACAACAGTTTGAGAACGTCCAGGGCTTGGAAACAGCAGTTTGAGAACGTCTAGGGCTTGGAAACAGCAGTTTGAGAACGTTCAGGGCTTGGCAACAACAGTTTGAGAACGTCCAGGGCTTGGAAACAGCAGTTTGAGAACGTTCAGGGCTTGGCAACAACAGTTTGAGAACGTCCAGGGCTTGGAAACAGCAGTTTGAGAACGTTCAGGGCTTGGCAACAACAGTTCGATAATGTTTAGGGCTTGGAAACAGCAGTTTGAGAACGTTCAGGGTTTGGAAACAGTTTGAGAACGTCCAGGGCTTGGAAACAGCAGTTTGAGAACGTTCAGGGCTTGGCAACAATAGTTTGAGAACGTTCAGGGCTTGGCAACAACAGTTTGAGAACGTCCAGGGCTTGGCAACAACAGTTTGAGAACGTCCAGGGCTTGGAAACAGCAGTTTGAGAACGTCTAGGGCTTGGAAACAGCAGTTTGAGAACGTTCAGGGCTTGGCAACAACAGTTTGAGAACGTCCAGGGCTTGGAAACAGCAGTTTGAGAACGTTCAGGGCTTGGCAACAACAGTTTGAGAACGACCAGGGCTTGGAAACAGCAGTTTGAGAACGTTCAGGGCTTGGAAACAGCAGTTTGAGAACGTTCAGGGCTTGGCAACAACAGTTTGAGAACGACCAGGGCTTGGAAACAGCAGTTTGAGAACGTTCAGGGCTTGGCAACAGCAGTTTGAGAACTTCAGCGCTTGGCAACAGCAGTTTGAGAACGAACGACGAAGATAAAGGTGAGATGAACACCAGTGCTGAGAAGGAAAAAAAACACTCCTGTCGTACACCCCTGCTTTTCTTTCAAAAACATATTCTGATCCATCAATAGTTTTTCCCACATTTTCATTCGTTCGGTTCAGTGCTGTCACACTATCCAGAAGTAGCTCTTTTTTTCTGAAGTTCCCTAAAATTGCCGAAAGTGTATCCTTATTGATTCCGTCAAAAAGCTTTCTCTTGATTAATTTGTGCAGACCTGTTACGTAATATAGCTAACAGTTTTTCCATTTTTAAAAAAAGGTTGAATAAGAAATGCCTCATTGCTCGTACGTGTGTGTGGGGTATGTGTGTCATCTGTGTGTATGTGATGTGCAGTGTTTGTGTATGTAAATTTCATACACTTCTGGCGTGGTTCCGACCCGTTCAGTGATGGTTATTGACAATCTGTCTGTGATTTAAGACACGTTCCATACTCCAATAACTTCTGTGTAGAAACAGAGGCATCGAGAACCTTTGTCGAGCTTGTAATCGAAGATAAAGATGTCCATCAAAGAAACATAGTATTCCTCACTCATGCCTCGTCAGTATTAGCAACGCTAAAATAGCACAAAGATTAAGACCTCGAGCAATGTCTGCAACTCTCTGACACAGCTTTCAGCCAAACACTCAAGGTTGGTCATTCAGTGGATCCCATCCCACATCGAAAACAACGAACCTGCAGATAGGCTCGAAATATGTTGGAAAACTTCCCCGAGGTAAAATGAAGCCAAGGCCTTAATTAAAATCCAGCTTCATGGGAAAATGAACAGCAACAGTCCCCCATCCGTAAAGAAGACATTTACTTTAATTTAACTAGAGAAGAGCAAATCATCCTCTTCCTACTGAGAACTCGGCATGACAGACTCAAGGGCCACCTTCACAACAAAATGAGGATTGGGCACAGATAACAGGTGCCCATGTGCAGAGTATACCATGACCGACGCTCATATTCCACAAACCTGCATACCCACACAGGAAGAGAAGAAACAATGCTGGCCTCGCGAGACAGATGACAGGTACTCATGTGTAGATCATACCATGACCGTGGATCACATATCACAAACCTGCATACCCACAAAGGAAGAGAAGAAACAATGCTGGCCTCGTGAGATAGATGAGAGACAAAATGTGTACGGAGTTACTTACTTTCCGTGACCTGTGCACTACGCCATACATCATGTTCCCAATGCTCTGCCACGTTGATTGACTTGTCACTTTTGTTTTGTTTTTTGCTTAGATGTTTGCCTCACTAGTTTCTACTGGCGGAGGCGCGCCATTTTCAACCCCAGGCCGTAGTCAATTGGGCGATATCAGGACGCATAAACCAGTGCTTGGATGCATGTGTACATCTGTATGTACCTATGCTAGGTTTGTGCGCCCTCAGAAGCTAGCCCAACCAAAGTGCAAAGGAAGGGCCTCACCATGAGGGCGCGTGTGAAAGTTGTGCAAGGGTGTGACTGTAGGACAGAGTCAAATGAAACAGAGTGAGGTGAGAAGAGAGAGAAGGGGAAGAGTGGCCCCCAGGGTGAGACCCTTCTAATTTGTCACTCCCCCTCAGCATGTCATCTATATTGCATGTTTCCAAAAAGGTTTGGACCAATCATCAGGTGATCGGGATTTTGTGTTGCTCTACAGTCGCTTATCTCATCATCCCTGAATCTCTATATCTTAAAGTTCTTCCTACATTGCCATACTTCACTTCTGATTTTATTTAGTGACGCCCACGTTGCATAAGGCAAGCGGTGTCCAGACGCAAGTTCTTCACGCAGCTTGATCCAGGGTACTTGCGCCGGTTCATCGATGTGACGTGTTCCAGGACTGGTCTGATGGGCCTGAGTTGGCTGTAAACATTTTCGGTTAGATTACAGGCTTGTGCACCGCACTTGGTGTCTAGGCATAGGGTGCCCTAGCGTCGTTCACCTGTTTCTCTCTTTCAACTTCTGATGCGACACTTGTTCGTGTCTCAGGTGGTGCTTCGCCGATTATGGTGTATATTTCCAAGTTGAAGTAGGATTTAGGCATCCTGTAACTATTCGCCCAGCCTCATCTATTGCTGTTTCAATAAGTTTGACTGGTACATATCTTATTTTCTCCTGAAATGGCGCAGCGTACTTGGCAATGGAGAACACAGGCGAGTGGTGATGTTCAGATTACATCTGGTTGTGCTCCCCATGTTGGGCCAGTCAATTTTCGAATGAAATTCTTTCCAGCATCTGTTGTCCGTTTTTGTGTTGTTGGTATTTGTTGTTTAATGCCCACAATGCGTAACTTTACTCTTTTGTGCGTCCGAAACAGAATATATAAGTGGCAGGTTGTAGTAGCTGTCCTCACATCCCGAGGATACTGATGAAGGTGGACTGCGATCCTTTAGGTGGTTGTGCTATGCTTCGTTTCCTCAATGTTGCGCTCACTACGACGGGGATCACATCGATCCACATCTCGTCAGCCTTGAAAACAGCATGTTTCCAGGAAACGCTAGATGGGAGAGAGAGTGTGGTGGAACTTTGATAACGCTGGTTCACTTGTCTCTCATTGTTGTGACGTCAGCGAAATTACCAACGCGTGATCTAGTATGGCTCGCAATTGCCGTGCTATTAATTCAAGCTAAGGGAGCTTGACCATCTAGATACCAACAGTGTAACCGATGCTGTGGCTGGCCTAGCATGCCGGCAGCGTATTTTCCTCGGCTATAATACGGAATGTTGTTTTAGCCAAGGGTGGGGTTGAGGATGAACTCTCAACACCAACCAAATGCTCCCATGGCGTGAGTCTCATATAGCCTCTGACAACAGTCCATCTCATGGCCTTCGCGCAGCGGAACTGTTTTGACTAACAGGAGAAGGGGCGGAAGGCGAGCCACTGAGGCCTTAAAACCAGTAGTTTCGGGCAGATGGGGCTCGAAAGCCCAGGAAGGCAGCTCATCTAGGAGAAGGAAAACTCTGATTTCAAACCATCTGAAACCTTTCAATTAAGATACTGACGTATCTTGTCGGGTTTTGTCAGATATTGCTGTGCATCCTGTATTGTGATAATCCTTAAAGTTGGTCAGTGTCTACCAAACCTGCCAACCGACAATGTGCAAATTAGCATACGCAAGAAGACACAATGCCTTATCCTAGAGAGAGGAAAGGCAACCTGAGTGTTGTGGCAGGACAGACCAGGCTCTGAGCCTTGGTTTGGCGACTGGTCTAGGAGTGAAGCCCCGACAGGCGAACAGACAGAGTGTTGCTCTGTTAATCCGGCAGCTTCTGCAGCTTTATTTGTTCCAAATGAATTGGCATCACCTTCTCTTTGGAGCAAACAAGGCAGACCGAGAGAGCGACCATACTGCATGGGCAACACATGGTCTCTACATTTCTGCCCTGACTTTTGTGTTAAAAGCACAATCGTCTGACAAGAAGAAAAGAGCCAATGAAATCGAATATAGGAACTTAACCTCCTGCTCTCATTCATTCCTGGAATGACGGCATTGGTAAGGTGCGAGCTCGAAAATCTGCTCAAATTACGACAGGAAATGACAGACAGGATCCGGAACTGGCAGATCGTATGATCACGTCTAGGGTTGGGAGGCTTGAACTGGCTGAGCTGGCACATGGGAGCAGAACAGCAAGGACGTACTTCGATACATGGGCCACTTGGAGCCGGACATACTGATCCAAGAGCTGGGAAGTGTTCCGTTCTCCGGTCGTCGTCCTGCTATTTGCAAAGCCCTTTTGATGGTTTGGTAGAGAGAGAAGGAACGACGGAAAAGAAGAAGATGATGATCTATGTACATCCTCTAGACCTTCGGCTTACTGAGCATATGTTTAGGTCTAGTGTAACAAAATATGGCGCTCCCCAAGTTTCATTCCATTTATCTTTGGTCTTCGGTCAGCGCTTGCGCGATGGATCTCTTGGACCATCAGTACATTGCCCTTCCGCTGAGTGGATATGTTAGTCAATAATGTTTCAGTGGTTAGCGCGCTGGCTTCGCATCTGAGTGGTCCTGGGTTCATTCCCCAGTTGAGGCGGTAATGTTTTTTTCAGACCGCAATGGCTCCCGGGTTGACCCAGCCTTAAATGAGTACCGGTTCAGTCCGGGAAGTAAAAACGGCGAGGGAGAGGAGATGGCTACATCCCTCATTTAGCCGAGCCTTTGAAATGTGAGATCGCTAACACCTCACACCCCTACGGCAGTAATGCTATGGGATACTTTACTTTAGGGAGCCGCGTAGCGCAGTGGTTAGCGCGCTGGCTTCGCATCTTAGTGGTCCTGGGTTCATTCCCCAGTTGAGGCGGTAATGTTTTTTCAGACCGCAATGGCTCCCGGGTCGACCCAGCCTTAAATGGGTACCGGTTCAGTCCGGGAAGTAAAAGCGGCGAGGGAGAGGAGATGGCTACCGCCCTCATATAGCCGAGCCTTTGAAATGTGAGATCGCTAACACCTCACACCCCTTCGGCAGTAATGCTATGGGATACTTTACTTTACTTTACTGGATCCATGTGGATTTAAATCAACAGGAGTTCTGTTTTTATAATTTACAATGTGTGATCCGCTGGGCCTCTTTATGTTCGACAAAGACAAGAATAGACCCACCTCACAAATAGCATGTCGTAAGAGGCGACTAACTGTGTGACATGGCATAACACCGGCCATGGTATGTAGTTTGTTAAGAGTTGTATAGATGGCGCCTAACAGGCTACGGGTCTTCTTTTCTTTAGTGTTTTTGAGTCTATTAAGATGGATTCGCACATTGGTTAGCCATCCTTCGCGGCACTTATCCAAACACAGGGGAGTAATAAGCTGCTCGAGCCTAGCCCGCTAAGCAGGAAATCCTCCTTCCGACAACATTCAGCCCAGACAAGAGCTCGGACCTGCACAGAGGCATCAGCCCATGTAGAATTACAGGTCGACTAAGACTAAGAGAAGATAAAACAATCATATTTATAAATAAAGGTGGCCTTTGCAAGAGAAAATGGGACTTGATCTAAGGGATAACGAAGAGGATAAGAAAATGTTTTACATCGTGTTGTTGCCAACCTCACACGCCTCTTACGACATGCACGGATCGGTTTATTTTATTATGTTTACCCTAAATACCACTGAGGTGTAACGATATTAGGGCATGTCTTTTCTTTCATGGTGATCGTAAACTTTTGTAGTATTTTATCGGTCAGGCTGGGTTTCTCGCTTTTACGTACTGGCCAGGCATTATGAACAAGCGCGTTATTAACGAATAGGTTTCGACCTACTTAATTCTACCAGGACCAGTTAAGATTGTAGTTGCGTCACCTCTCCTCCACCTGGCTCGGCGAAGTTAAGAAGGATTATAGGATTATCGGAACAACCACTACATTGTGTTCGTTGCACTTGAGGCTTTGAAGCCTAGTAAGAGTTTAGTGTTTGGTTGGTTGGTTGGTTCGTTTACTGGTTATTGATCCTGGTTTGGATCCTGCCCTTTGACCCAATGTCATAAAGTGGTTTCTGCAAGTGTTTATGAGATGTTGTCTATTTCTGTACAACGTATACTATCTGTCAACACCCCCCCCCCCCCCCCCCCATAATCGATGTTTCAATGTGTCTGCATAAATAACTGCATCTACCAACAGGCACAATGGCCAAGAAACTTAAAACAGCTAAATATGTTGCCAGTTGAAAGAAGCGACGTTCTGCAGGTTGGTGGTTGTAAGAAGCGACGTTCTGCAGGTTGGCTGTTGTAAGAAGCGACGTTCTGCAGGTTGGCTGTTGTAAGAAACGACGTTCTGCAGGTTGGCTGTTGTAAGAAGCGACGTTCTGCAGGTTGGCTGTTGTAAGAAGCGACGTTCTGTAGGTTGGCTGTTGTAAGAAGCGACGTTCTGCAGGTTGGCTGTTGTAAGAAACGACGTTCTGCAGGTTGGCGGTTGTAAGAAGCGACGTTCTGCAGGTTGGCTGTTGTACGAAACGACGTTCTACAGGTTGGCTGTTGTAAGAAGCGACGTTCTGCAGGTTGGCGGTTGTAAGAAGCTACGTTCTGCAAAGGATATATTACTTAATTGTTTGGAACTGCCCTCTTCATAATATCTTCTTATCTTTTGTTTCTCTTTTGCCTACTTATGCCTTGATTTCCAAGAAACCATGTCCCGCGTCATCGGGATTACTCAACGTAACTTAACTTAACGTCTTAATACTGGTTTAGAAGACCCTGCAGAGTCTGTATACAACCAGTTACATTTACATCCCCTTCCTCTAAAAGCTATGCGCATCTAGTGTATTCTTAAATGCATTAACTGTCTCTGCCTCCACTACCTCCCCTGGCAATGCATTCCAAGCACACACCACTCTCTGACTAAAAAAATATTTCCTAATATCTAATCTGGACCTCTCTTTAGTCAGCTTGTAGCTATGGCCTCGTGTTATTGTGGGTGGCTGTATTTAAAAAAACATGTTAAAGTCTAATTTATTGATTCCTCTGATCATCTTATAAACCTGTATTAAGTCACCACGAATTCTTCTCTCTTCGAGACACTGTAGGCCGGTTTTTCTGAGTCGTTCCTCATAACTGTAATTCTGGAATCCCACTATCATATTTGTCACTCTTTTTTGTATTCTTTCCAGCATGTTTATATCCCCTCTATGATAAGGACTCCACACCTGTACACATAACTCCAATCTAGGTCTAACTAAAGCTTTATACAGTTTGACGATCACTTCCTTACTCCTATGTTTAATATTTCTTTTTATCATACCTAACATTGCATTTGCCTTTTTCACTGCTACCTTAACTTGCTCATTCACCTTTCCTGTATGATCTATTATAACCCCTAGGTCCCTTTCCGTATCTATCTTTCTAATATTGTTTTCTCCCATTCTGTAATTATGTTCCATATTGGATCTACCCATGTGGATGACGTACATTTATCTACATTTAACTCCATTTGCCAGCTTACAGACCATTCTCGAATTTTATCTAAATCCGACATCAATATATCCACTTCCGCTTTAGATGAGACACTACTGCATAGTTTTGTGTCATCAGCAAATTTTGCAATCATGGATCCCATACCATTGTCCAAATCATTTATATATATCAAGAACAAAATTGGTCCCAATACCGAGCCCTGTGGCACACCACTTTTCACTTCACACCACTCAGAGTACTCCTTATTTATGTCCACCCTTTGCCTTCTTCCCGTTAACCAATTTTCAATCCATTTGGCAACTTCCCCACCTATTCCATGTGATTTTAACTTTTGAAATAATCTTTGATGAGGTACTCTATCAAAGGCTTTTGCAAAATCTAGATAAATAACGTCCACTGGCTCCCCTTTATCTATGATTTTAGTAACCTCCTCCATGAATTCTAATAGATTTGTTAAGCATGATCTCCCTCTAGTAAACCCATGCTGACTATTTCTAATTAGATTAAATTTGTCTAAATGCATTACAATGTTTTCTTTGATTATTGACTCTTACAATTTACAGACTATGCTCGTTAAACTCACCGGTCTATAATTTGCTGGATCTGATTTTTTGCCTTTTTTGAATAAGTTGATCACTCCTCTGCATCTTTCCAATCCCGTGGAAAAATCCCTTTTGTAAGTGATTGAGAACATAATATAGCCAATGGTTTTGCTAATTGGTCTCTAATTTCATACAGCAATTTTGGATGAATACCATCTTGACCTGGACATTTATTCACTTTCAACCCCTCCAATTTTAAAAAAACCATTTCCTCTGTAATAAAGATTGATCTTAATCACGCTGTATCCATGTCTCTTTGAAAAATATCTATAGGCTCTGGGATCTTGGAGCAGTCTTCTTTTGTGTAGACTGTGCCAAAGTAGTGATTGAGTAGATTAGCTGCCTCCCTATTCTCACTTATTATTTTCCCTGTACTGTCTATGAGAGGGCCTACTTTGTCTTTCGTTCTTTGTTTATTTCTAACATAAGAGAAGAAGCTTTTACTGTCAGTCTTGATTCTCTGAGCAAGTTTCTTTTCGAAGTCTATTTTTGCTGTTTTATTCGCTTTCTGAGATATGTTCTGCTTGTCCAAATATTTTACATATGTTTCTTTTGATTTACCTGCCTCTATATATTTTTTCCATGCTTTATTTTTCGCTCTTCTACATTTCACTACAAATCTGTTCCTACGACAATATCTTTTCAGATTATGTGGCCATACTATCTTAGTTTCCTAGACATTTTCTTGTTTGTGAGCCTCGTTTCTTCCATGTATATCCAACACCTTTAGGACGCTTTCTGTTCTTTTTTTCTCCTATGATATTATATGAGAATTGTCACTTCCCTATAGTATTTTAGCTTGAAGGTTCAACTGGCCAATCCTACTTAGAATAAAAAAACTGATCCTTACTAATGTGGCCTTCCTTGCACGGTATCCCAACGAAAAGGAGTGTCTCCTTATCGGGCTATTCCAAGAGAACTAGGTAAGGGTTAATGAGGGGACAATTGATATCAAGGGAGTGCGCGGAAAACTTGGGTATAGAAGGTCAAGAGGATATATATATATATCCTTGAGCTGTTAGAAACCGATTCACCGCTCGCTGATCAGCTCTGGACGGATCACACCCGCCATGTTTTCAACGGCCTGAGGAAACTATGAGTCGGAGGATAATGAAATTTTGCAAACTTGACGGTTGGTAGGTGATGTTCTCACCAGAAGTGACGTCAGCATGCGGATCCTACGTATGTTCACTTGTTGCAGTTTGTTCCGGTTACATTTAAACACGCCTCATATATATGAACACAGATTAAAAATACGTGGTATATTTGTTATGTGTTTATGTATTTTTTGTATGTGTTTCATATTAACATCTGATTAGCGAAGTGGTAGATTTCATGTCTTTCATGTCAACGGTAAGGGGTTTAACTCCTCCTACCGGTACGTTGCAGTTGATCCAACTGTAATAGGGTACCTGATTTATTGTTAGTGAAGGAAACGTAAAAGGAATCTGACCAATCTTTCTCACAAACGGTATATGACCTTGAACAGTGAAGTTTCTTCCCCGTCATCTCCGACATTATTGTCTGCCTTTGCCATTACTTCTATGGTGTATGTGTGTGTGTTGTTCTTCTACGTATTGTCCTATGTTCTCTTAGAAGTCATCTTGGTCGTAACGTAGATGTCGCTCTTAGCTATGCTCCAGCGCGGTATCTGATCCATACCTATCTATGTTTGGTTTCATTCCCTTTATTTTAATCCATCTTACCGCCGTAGTCTCGACTTATTTGTCTTTTGTGTAGCTAAGCGATATGGTACCTTTTGAAGACTTCTAACATTACCCCCCTCATAAGTAAGTTTTGGTCTCGTACTATTAAATCTCAAACACTTCATCCCCAACAGTAGCGTCTGTTATGGATCTACCTTGACCTGTACAGTAACCATGACCCCCGTGTGTAACTGTGTGCTAGGAATAGCCACGAAAAATAACACCGTAACCTGCCAGACGTGTCGCACGTGACCACTAATGAGGGTTGGGCATAGAACTCGCTGCAGCAACCGGTAAAAACGATATGCCATTGAGAAACGGAAAAAATACCTCTTCATGCCATGGTAGAACAGGAGTGCCTTAAGTTAAGTCAGACAGAGGAGTGTTGTCTATGGCTGTCGTATACGAACTAGCAGTAAAAATGCCGCTGTACCGGTTGGGGGTTTATATTGCTCTTGTGTTTTAGTTCATTTTGGATTTCACTAGGTCACGGATTTGTCTGAAATTCACACTAGTCGACGATTTAACACTTGGTGATCACTGAAACGTGTTGTTTTTCATTTGGACTGCTTAATAAGAAGGGGGCGTGGTGGGGGCGGGAGGTAAGGGGACGGCACTTACTGCCAAGAACGGCCGATCGGTCGATGGTACCCCAGAGACAAGAAACATCCACGAGAACGACCCCAACACGTTGGTCCGACTCCCTTGCATCCCGCAACAACATTTACGATGCCAAAGATGGGCGACTCATTATCCACTGGCCCACTACAGAGACCGTCAAAAAAAGAAAACTCGCTTAGTACGTCCACATATCGAGATCAAATGGTCTTGCAAATACGATCCTGCACGGAATGGGGCAAGGCAGACGATGAAGAGGCCGGCCCAAAAAGAGGTGGGAGGACAATATAAAAGAATGGACCAATCTCCGACCAGAAGAGGCACAGGAAGCGGCCGCTGACAGAGAAGGGTGGCGTGGAGTTGTGAGGATGTCTTCATGTGTGCCCCAACGACCTCACTGGTTACGGGATGACCTGACCTGACCTGAAGCGATGGGGAACTAATGGTGACCTGTATGATCGGGCAGAAATCAATGACACAACGTAAAGAGAAGGGGGTATCATTGAATAATCACATTAGAAGACTGGCTGATATCATTAAAAGACAGTTTCTGGTCTGGAATCCCCATGGAAAAGGAATTAGTGGTAGTCCAAAACACACATGGATAAGAAAGAAACACGGAAACCATAGACTGAGTTAGAAAGAATAGCTGAGTACAGGAAGATTTGACAAGCATTTTGTTGAAGACATAGTCACATCCAGGAGCTTAATGGTTTTATTTAATTGACTTAAGCGCCTCGGGGCACTGCTTACCAAAGAGCTTACCCGATTATGTTTGCTAAATCACATTGACCGTTCACGGAGAACGTATTTCTACCAGTGAGACTTTGCTTACAGCGCTTTGATAATCCGTCCTTGTCGTATACAGCGAGGAGTTGATAGCACAGTTGGTCCCGTCAGCAGATACTGCTTGTGGGCGGGGGGGGGGGGGTGAAAGGAGGAATTAAGTATTAAAGAACAACGTACTAGCATTGTTACAGGCGGTCTGCTTCCTTCTCTGCGACTTTGACTTACCATAATCGTAAACAAGGTAACTATTTACAGCTGGGTAGACGTGGATATGAGAGTTTGGTGATCCTGATTTGAACTGACTAGACTTACCAGCGTCTGATTAGTGTGGGAGTTTAGGGACCCTGGTTTGAACTGACTAGACTTACCAGCGTCTGATTAGTGTGGGAGTTTAGTGACCCTGGTTTGAACTGACTAGACTTACCAGCGTCTGATTAGTGTGGGAGTTTAGTGACCCTAGTTTGAACTGACTAGACTTACCAGCGTCTGATTAGTGTGGGAGTTTAGTGACCCTGATTTGAACTGACTAGACTTACCAGCGTCTGATTAGTGTGGGAGTTTAGGGACCCTGGTTTGAACTGACTAGACTTACCAGCGTCTGATTAGTGTGGGAGTTTAGTGACCCTGGTTTGAACTGACTAGACTTACCAGCGTCTGATTAGTGTGGGAGTTTAGTGACCCTGGTTTGAACTGACTAGACTTACCAGCGTCTGATTAGTGTGGGAGTTTAGGGACCCTGGTTTGAACTGACTAGACTTACCAGCGTCTGATTAGTGTGAGAGTTTAGTGACCCTGGTTTGAACTGACTAGACTTACTAACGTCTGATTAGTGTGAGAGTTTAGTGACCCTGGTTTGAACTAACTAGAATTACTATCGTCTAATTAGTGTAACTGTAACGTATTTGGTACTCAACTCCTGTTAAATCCACGAGTCAGTCGATGTAGTTGTAAATGGTCACCTGACGTTTTATTAGGCAGAGATGGCTAGAAAGGAAACTGCTGACGTGGCCTTATAAAAGAGTCGGGGTAGAGCAATCAGGATCTGGTAAAACAAACTGGTTCACCTCACGCCATTGTTCATCCTATTACAGCAATATCTGAGACATCTGGCAGCGAGATTGGGATTAACACTGTAATCCCCATAGTGATAATCTTACTGAGGACCCTAGCATAGCTCGAGCGTCAGAACGACCCTGCAGACCTAAATTACTGAAGATCAGTACTAAGTCAACTATGCCAGCAGTCTAAACCCGGAGGAGTCGTAGTACAGTGGGTCCCATCCCACTGTAACATTATAGGCAACGAGGAGGCAGACAGGCTGGCGCAAGAAGATGGAAGATTACCACAACCAGATTCAAGAGTGACTTACGAAGAGTCGAAATGGTTTATTAGGGCCAGATACAAGGCCAAATGGGATACAGCATACTGGCTATACAAAAAACGATGCTTATTATCAGTAGAACAAGAGAGAGTATGTGGTGGTCTTCAGACATCGCACGTGTCACAACAGATTGAGGTACGATCTATTCAATAAACTGAATATAAGTGCTACTGACGAATGGAGTTGTGGTACTAAGAAAACGACCCTTTAACAGCTGCTGCAAAATTTTACGACTTACGAGGATCAAGGAAAGCACATGTGGCCATCACCAGTGCCAGCAGCAGAAAGCTCTTTGGCAGTGTCGACAGCCTCATGATTACCGGCGTTTTCTTTGAACACATTCAAGTCGACGTCTAACAGCGTACGAAGAAGAAGAAAAAGAAGAAGAAGAAGAAGAAGAAGAAGAAGAATGATCAAGGTCTACCTTCTCAAGTAGGTCTCGGTATGTTGTTGTCGTTGGCCCCTCGGTTAAATACCATGTATTGGTATGTTTAAGTGTCTATTAGTTATTGATTAGTGTCGTGCACGGTCTTCCATTGATCTGGTCTCGAAGTAAAACCCAATTTCCTAACATCATTGAGCGCCCAGCACTCAATGAGCTGGTGATCAGCTGTTTCATATGAGCGTGTACACATCTGGCACTCTGAAATGTGTTGTGGTTGAACTATGTTCCGTACGAAGAGTCAAAACGGCTTATCAAAGCCAGATACATGACCAAATGGGAAACCGAACATACTGGTTACACCAAAAACGATGCCTATTACCAGTTGAACCGAAGAGAGCAGGTCGTTGTCTTCAGACTTCGCACTGGCCACAACAGACTGAGGTACCACCTATTCAACAAATTGAAGATAGGGTGTACCGACGAATGCCCGTGCGGTACTGGTAAAATGACCGCTGAACATCTGCTGCAGAACTGCCCGACATACGAGGATCAGAGAGAGCAGATGTGGCCATTACCAGTGGAACTGCAAGACAAGCTCTATGGCAGTGGCGAGAGCCTCAGGATGACCGCCGCTTTTTTCGAAAAAATAATGGTTACTGTCTGACTGCGTACGAAGAAGAAGAAGAAGAAGAACTATGTTCATATACTTGTGTAATATGTTGGGCTGTCAATAGGACAACGGTGCTGTGACCTCTTCTTAGTTGTTGCTTGTTGATGCTGTCATTTAGATTGTGGCCTTGCCCTTTGACTGTAGACCTTCTTACCTTTGTTTCCCATGACCCATCTGTTCAGTAATGTGTCTTCGATTGCTGTTTGGCTTTTTGTAAAGTCGTCAGTAACTGTTATGTCCTGATCCCTTTTTTGCTAGCCTTTTCGTCTTGTTATTGCTAAATGTATTATATGTATTTGAGTGTTGAGGGATCTACTTCATAACTATTTTACCGACATGGGAGTCAATGTCTAGAGATATTTGGATAAGATGGGGCATACAATGTCCAGCATTTTCTAAACCTTGAAGAATGGAAACCGGGTCTGTAAAAAATAACATTTTTATTTTTTGACTGAAACACATCTAACAATGAATTCAGTTGTAGCTTCTAACATTACCCCCCCCCCCCCCCCCCCCACCCCTCATAAGTAAGTTTTGGTCTCGTACTATTAAATCTCAAACACTTCATCCCCAACAGTAGCGTCTGTTATGGATCTACCTTGACCTGTACAGTAACCATGACCCCCGTGTGTAACTGTGTGCTAGGAATAGCCACGAAAAATAACACCGTAACCTGCAAGACGTGTCGCACGTGACCACTAATGAGGGTTGGGCATGGAACTCGCTGCAGCAACCGGTAAAAACGATATGCCATTGAGAAACGGAAAAAATACCTCTTCATGCCATGGTAGAACAGGAGTGCCTTAAGTTAAGTCAGACAGAGGAGTGTTGTCTATGGCTGTCGTATACGAACTAGCAGTAAAAATGCCGCTGTACCGGTTGGGGGTTTATATTGCTCTTGTGTTTTAGTTCATTTTGGATTTCACTAGGTCACGGATTTGTCTGAAATTCACACTAGTCGACGATTTAACACTTGGTGATCACTGAAACGTGTTGTTTTTCATTTGGACTGCTTAATAAGAAGGGGGCGTGGTGGGGGCGGGAGGTAAGGGGACGGCACTTACTGCCAAGAACGGCCGATCGGTCGATGGTACCCCAGAGACAAGAAACATCCACGAGAACGACCCCAACACGTTGGTCCGACTCCCTTGCATCCCGCAACAACATTTACGATGCCAAAGATGGGCGACTCATTATCCACTGGCCCACTACAGAGACCGTCAAATAGTCCAGTAAGTTTCATGCCAGGTGTGTAGTATGGTAGGTTGCCCTTACTGTCCGTACGTGGAGAAGCGACCGCAACGATAAATATCACATGTCTTTCAAACTAGACACGGTGGGATTCGAACCAGATTCGTAGGGATTGTAAAATGGACGTTTCACCCCTAGACCACGCAGACCTTGGCAGTTGTGAGGGCAAGAGAAATGGCCATTGATCCAATGTTTTACAGAGCGGCTATGATGAGAGCGTGTTTCTGCATAGAACGTGCTAAATGAGGATGAAAGACAGTTCTTTTCCTCGATATATGTCCCTCCATATTTGTTATACAAGTGCACTTTATAACACGTTGGGTGAACTGAAACGTATTGAACTCAGGGGATTGAACTCGCTACCTTGATCGTGACAGGTTAGCTTTAACTCGAAATGCGGTCCGGGAGTGCGTTTAATTATTATGTGCTATCTTTATCGCCTTTACACATTTTGTATTCCACAACTTCGTCAATCCATCGTTTTCCTAGTCCACGTCTTGTTCCTCATTTTCACCGTCTGATGTTAAAGGGTTGCGAGGACCGATCGATTTGAAACATGTTTATCACATCGTCATCATCATCAGGTGGCCTGCCGGTTGTCGTCGGCAATCATGGACCTCCATCCGCTTCTATCACGTGTGTCGTTTATCAACTCTGTTGTTGTCGCCCATGCCATTCTTTCAGATGGTCCAGCATCTTCTCTCTATACCTTCCTCTGTCTCTCTTTCCTGCTATCTTTTCCAATGTCACAAAATGCTCTAAGCCGCCTCTTCTCATAACATGCCCGAAAAAGAATGACGGGCTTATTCTGATCTTTGCAAAGAGTTGTCTGTGTTTGTGCCTCTTCGACTACTGTATTATTAGTCTTCTTTGTAGTCCATGGGATCTGCAGCATTCTTCTGTAAAACCACATATCCTGTTGCTTCCAAATATATGTACGCTTGCTTGCTGATTGTCCACGATTCACTGCCATATATCAGTACTGGTTCCACATCACCAAATCATTTTATTCCGTGTCTGTCTGTATTTCCTATCGTACATTTCTATGCTGGGGGGTTGCAGGGGCTCTTTTTACATCCCATCACACACTTAGAGACTGGGAAAGAAGCGTCAGCAATCATACAGACTGGCGCAGAACTATTTCTGAGGGTGTTCAGAGACATGAGGCATCGAGAATAGATGAGACCATAGAGAGACGATCGCTCTGCAAGTCAACTCACAACAACCCTTCTTGAATTCCGGTGGAAGGAGGTGTCTTATGTCCCCCTACAAAGTGCAACAGACAATTCAAGGCTCAGATTGGCTTATTCAACCATTTTCGAACTCATGAAAACAGTTTACAGTGAATGCTGACATGATAACAGTTAACAGTGAATGCTGACATGAGAACAGTTTACAGCGAATGCTGACATGAGAACAGTTTACAGTGAATGCTGACATGAGAACAGTTTACAGTGAATACTGACATGATAACAGTTTACAGTGAATGCTGACATGAGAACAGTTTACAGCGAATGCTGACATGAGAACAGTTTACAGTGAATGCTGACATGAGAACCGTTTACAGTGAATGCTGACAAAGGGATCCTCATCGATTACGATAACCAAAGAACAAAGGACAGACCTGATTCATACTGAGTGACATACAATACAAGGCTCCTCAGTAAGCTATCCACTATGGGGACTACAGTGTCAATTCCCACGTCGTCGACCTGACTGTAGTGCCACAGCCTGTTTCCAGAAGACATACCTATATTTGAGGTGTGGTCTTGAGCAGTAGGTTTCACCGGGTCCTGATTATTCGTCGATTCTTCTTCTTCTTCTTCTTCTTCTTCTTCTTCTTCTTCTTGGTACGCTGTCAGACGTCAACTTGAATTTGTTCGAAGAAAGCAGCTGTCATCCTGAGGCTGTCAACACTGCCATAGAGCTTGTCTAGTGTTGCCACTGATGATGGCCACATGTGCTTTCTCTGATCCTCGTATGTCGGGAAATTTTGCAGCAGATGTTCAGCGGTCATTTTCCCTGTACCACAGGTGCGTTCGCCAGTGCCACCTATCTTCAGTTTATTGAATAGATGATACCTCAGTCTGTTGTGTCCTGTGCGGAGTCTGAAGACCACGACCTGCTCTCTTCTGTTCAGCTGGTAGTAGGCATAATTTTTTGTGTAGCCAGTATGTTCTGTTTCCCATTTGGCCATGTATCTGGCCCTAATAAACCTTTTGGACTCTTCGTAGGTCATACTAGAATCTAGTTGTGGTAGTCTTGCACCTTCTTTTGCCAGTCTGTCTGTCTCCTCGTTGCCTTGTATGTAACAGTGGGATGGAACCCACTGTACCACTACTCTTTTTGGTGCGGACTGCTGGCATAGTTGACAGAGTACTGCTCTTAAATAATTAAGTTCAGTATTTTTCTGGCATTCGTCGATCCAACTGTCTATAAATACAGCGTGTCCCAAACTAATGTTTACACTATTTGAACGATAATATCATGGAACCTATTAAAGATAACCTGTTTGGACTTGTTATAAATGGCGATCTAACGACTACATTGAGTGTGTGATAGCGTGTAGTCATTCTGCTATTTTTAGTTTCGGGGCGAAGGGTATAAGTGTACTTGACAAAATGGCAGAGGTAAACAAGTTTTCTTTCGAACCACGTAATTGGATTTAAATTGTTTTTGGAAATGTCCTAACGTGATTGAGGTGAAGATATGATGGAGGACAGAATTCGATACAATGTCACAGTCACTTGCCTGAATTACGAGATTTCGCGACAAGTTTGAGAGGGAATGAATTGTGTGTGATGTGAAGAAGGGACGGTGTGGCAGGAAGAGAACGAAAATGGACGAAAGAAGTGCGGTGGCGATATTGCAGAATTTCACAACAGCCCCACAGAAGTCCACACGGCAAGCTTTAACTGAGTCAGGTGTAAGCAAATCAAATGTCCATCACATTTAGTGCAATCTTTTTATTCGATCAACCCATTCTATGCTTGTAGTTCGGTAAGATTCGCGAAGGAATCTGTGCGTTTCAGAAATTTGCCAATATCTTAGTCAAACTGTAAATTAGCGACACAACGCATTCCGTTCTCTGGACTACATCCTGCTACTTGCAAAGCCCTGTTCATGTAGCGGGAGATTGAGAACGAACGCAGAAGAAGAAGAAGATCTTTGCCGGTCTCCCACAGCTTTTCAAGCATGGTCGCTCCCCCAGGCCAGACTGCCTCTCTTTGGTCTGTATAGATAGGGCATTCTTGCAGAATATGTTCTGGTGTTTGCTTGAGTGCTCCACAATCGCACGTGGTAGTGTCTCTGAGACCAATTCTGTGGAGGTGGGCCTTGAGTCTGCAATGTCCCGTTCTGAGAATGAAGATCTTTGTCTGACCATCTCTGCCGAGTTTGTCTATGCTGTCGTTTTCTGGCTTGTATTCTTTCCGCTGGTATTCTGTCCTCAAGGATCGTTTGATGAGTGTCTTTGCTACTTTATAGTTATGTGGATGATGAGTCTGCGTGCCGCCACTTCCAGAGGTTTTCGAACTCTTCTGCTTTCTCGTTTCCAAAGATGACACAATGGGCCGGAATTCATTGTAGGACTAAATCCGCTTTGTGAGTCAGCAATCCGATGATGTATTTTCTTTTGCGAAACAGTGCATCTTGTTTGTGGCTTGAGATGGAATGGAGTACACTCCTGGAGTCTTTTAAAATGAACGTTTTCCTTGTAGTTATGTTTTGGCTGAAAAGAACCTGAGTTGCTGCATGAACAACTCTTGCTTCAGCTCTGAAAGTGGTGCAGGCTTCTCCTGCTGGTATGGAGTGATTTACTATGTCGCTATTGGAGTGTGTGATGTAGGCTCCAATTCCTCCGCTTTCATCGCACACAGAGGACACTCCATGAGTGCACACGTGTGTCCAAGAGTTGCTAGGGTACTGTAGAACGTGGATTTTTTGTTCTGTTGCTGACTTTTCTTCTTTAACCCTAGAACCTCCAAGGTTATCTTTGGCCTGTCTTGGCTCCATGTCTAAGGTTCTAGAATGAGTGCTTCGAACTTTTTCATTTCGGCTTGAAGAATGTTTAGGGCAATCAAAGTGTAAGACCTACATTCCCAGGTTGCTTCATGCTATGAATGAGGACGACACAGATAGGCGTCTCGAATTTTGTGAGGGGTATGTGAACGTTTCATTGATTTTACTGATGAAAAACTGAGACGCTTGTCCGGTCAGGCACAACCAGGCTAACCAGGATGTCGCGTCAGGGTTAGGCTCAATATACTGCCCAAGACCCCTATTTTTTTGTCCACGTAGCGTTCCCTATAAACAGGCTGTTTTCAAGGGGCTCTGGATGTTTGGTCACGATGGGTTACAGTGACTCTTCTAGGCATGCATAGAAAGTTGGCCTGGGTTTTACTGGCTGTAAAGCACGCAAGGCTCCTCCTTAAGTTTACATCTATCTGATCGCACTCCACTAAGTCGGCTAGACAGATGTGACGAACTTTCTCCATGAGCCTAACAGTAACGCCTTCTTTTGGTCGCTTTGCTGTTTACACCGTCAGACGAGTTCCTGTGATGAGCTCACCCGTTATTTGGAGTTCTTCTTTAGCCCTGTGCAATTTTGAGATTAATTTTTAATCGCTGGATCGCGCTAATATACAACACACAAATTTAAGATCTGGAGCAACAGAACACCCAAGCTTGGTCATACAGTGGATCTCATCCCACTGCAATATTGAAGGCAATGAAGCTGCAGACAAACTAGCAAAACGGGGAGGAGCATCTCCACAAACAAACTAGCAAAACGTGGAGGAGCATCTCCACAAACAAACTAGCAAAACGTGGAGGAGCATCTCCACAAACAAACTAGCAAAACGCGGAGGAGCATCTCCACAAACAAACCTGAGTATCACAAATAATGAGGCCAAGACCACAATTAAAGGCAGTTTCAGGGGGGAAATGGTCTGATCAACACCCCAGCTCCCGTAACGAAGACAGCTTTTTTAATTTAACTGGAGAAGAGCAAGTCATCATATTCAGACTGAAAACTGGGCATAACAGACTCGATGGTCATCTATACAACAAAATGAAGATTGGGACAGATGACAGATGCGCATATGGGGAGCATTCAATAACAGTGGAACACATCCTACAACGATGCATGCAAACGCATGAAGAGTAAGAACAATACTGATCACGCGGGGCATCAATATAAGACAAAATAACGGAAAGATAACCCATAAGTCCTTTCTAACGGGGAAAATTTCCTCTAGCCTGAGAGCAGAATCAATGGCACTTCTCCAAGCACTGAAAATTGTCACCAAATTGGAGACTCACACATGTCTGGATAGTGATCTTCACATACTGTAAATCACTACTCGAATCGGTAAAGAATGCAACAAAAGATCTCAAAGATTACATTCTAGTGGCGCAGCTCTCATTGTGGAATTACGGGAAATGAGAGAGGCGATGCACTATCCAAAGCTGGTGGAAAAAATGGAACAATACACCTATAAAGTGCCAAATAAGGAGGCTAAAACTATCATTCGCAGTTAGTATAAATTGAAATGGGAGAAAGAAATGGGAGAGAGTAACAGTTCTGACCCAATCCACCAGCTACAAAGACACCAACAAACTGAGATCTTCCGCATGAGAACGATCCACAGCAGACTACTCAGCCACCTATATAGCCTCAAAATCTCCAAAACAAATGAGTGGCTATGTTAGACAGAAGTCCAGACCCCTGAACACCTACTTCAAGAATGCCCGACCTACGAAGAACTAAGATGCCAAAAATGACCAGATGGGGCAGAAGTGAGGCAAAAACTATGGAGTGACCGCTCAGACCTGGAAAGGACTGTGGACGTCATTCTGGCGATAGGACTGACGATTTAGCATGATCACAAAAAATCGAACGCAGAAGCCCATATAGAGCAGCCTACCCCCAGCGAGGTGCGTCAGCAGGATGGTAGCTAGTGACTGCTCTTTATATTTGGAGGTTATCTGCGAATACAAAATAAGTAGCCGTGAACAAGAAAAAGGTCAAACTGAAGCAGTCCCTCCATCATGCAAATGCACAATAGGGTTTGTCTTCCAACCAGATTACAGTCAACAACGAAAGAAAACCGAATAGCCTGCATTCTGCGATGAATGTCAACTGGTCAACATCCTTCAGCTGTTAGAAACCGAATCACCGCTCTCTTATCAACTCTGGATGGATTCTGTTTCACACCGCCATGTTTTCAACAGTCTGCTGAGGAAACTATGAGTCGGAGGATAATGAAATTTTGCAAACTTGACGGTTGGTATGTGCCTTTTTTCCTTAAAAGTAACGTCATTATGCGCATCGTACTTATGTTCACTTGGTGCAGTTAGGTCTGGGTTCATTTGAACATGCCTCGTTCTATTTGAATAATGGTTTTTATTTCTGGGTTAGCGGTCTGCAAAAAAAGTGTTCTATTTTCACCATTCCACGAAAAATGTTTCCTACTTTCATCGGTCCACAATAATGTCTTCCTATTTTCACCGGTACGCTAATGTAAAAAGGATGAGCAACGCTGCTTTACATCCTAGAGTAGAAGAGAAGAGACTGCAAGCAAGTAAGCTTTGAAACTTGCTACAGCAAAGACTCGAATACAGGCTTCCCGATAGGTGCTTACTGTAGTTGTAACCCAATGATTTCCTGAAGAAAATCCAAACTCGGTAATGTGGCACTTTTCTAATGACGATTTACCGGGTTGTAAACGGGCAGTTAAACACACCTGGTTGTTTGATATGACCGCTTCAGTGACTAAGGTGATGTCGCCACCTTAATACTTCTTGGTACCTACGTCAAGATTTCTTTTTTCATGGAGGCAGAAATGATGGTTTAGTAATGGCAAACTACCATTATCATGTAACACGACTGTGTAGTAGAGTAGCGGTTAGTCATAAACTAATTAAAACCTTTTCAGCTCCCCGGGTAGCAAAGGTCTTCAACAACTACATATGACGTCATCAAATTTTGACATGGTTAAAGAAAATATTGACGTTTTGGGGGCATACAGCTCCACAGGATAGGGTGGTAACGCCCATGCTTAGCCCTCCTTAATCTTCTCTGACGACATGCCTAGCAGTTTATAATGTTTATACTCTTTGCTCGCTTTCTTGGTAACACTCAAATGAAGGGTGTTGATTGGCAGCTAATAAATCACTTAAGGCTGTATAACTAAGTCGCGTCACGTTCCGGTGTCTTTGGGTGTAGACCGGTACTAGACTATGGGTATAGTTATAGAAAGTAGGGTTGTGAGGTCAGTTTAGTGCAGGTGCCCTCTCTATGTCGAAGATCGACTACAGTGGATCTCCAACATCCTCTGTCTCCTGTCTTGGTGGTACCATCTGCCAGGCTTTTCCCTGCCCATGTATGTTTGTAATGTTATCTTTCGCTTTAAAGCACGTAAGATGCTGAGTAGCACTTGAGCTGCAGTGGTTAGCGACTTATAGCTGACTGCTAGTGTCAGGGACAGTGAACCAAAGCTGCCAAGACCCTTCTACACCTCCATGCGGTGATCCTGGATAACAGGCTGCAGAAGGGCAGACTGGCTAAGGAGAAGGGATAGAAGAGGGAATGCTAACCTGGTATTTAAAAAATACTTGCTGAAGTCGGATGTGTTGGACCGAAAGGTGCAAATATCGCAGTCAACCTGTAAACTACGACACAACGCATTCCGTTCTCTGGACTACATTCTGCTACTTAAGCCCTTTCAGGGTTTGGTAGTGGGAGATTGAGAATGAACGAAGCCAGCCAAAGCACGTTTGCCCTCCACTTTTCGTTCACGTAGCGTTTTCAGAAAGGCGTTATGTTTTTTTAACAGTGTGAAGCAGGGATGTGTGCAGATCCCGGCTCTTTTCAGAATGTTTTTTGTCATGCTGTGGAATGTCTACAGCGATTGTAACGTTGGAGTTGGGCTTCACTGCCGCACTGACGGCGGGCTATTCAATCTGAGAAGGTACAATGTCAAAACCAAAATCTACACGGTGACTGTACGTGATTTACTTTATGCGGATGACTGTGCCTTCAATTCAAATACGGACGGCGACATGCAAAAAAAGCATGTTCGGCACAGTTTGCGTAAATTTCGGACTCACTATCGCTATCGCAAAGACAAATGTTCTACATCAACCGGCTCTAAATATGACCTATTCAGAACCTTCAATCACGGTACACGGCCGCTGACTACAAAATGTTAACAGACTCTGTTTCAGGTAGTTGACATAAATGCTGAAGTGAATACAAGAATAGCTATAGCGGATGCCACATTTGGCAATCTTCGTAATAGGGTGTGGGATAAGCGACAGATCAGGACTCAAACAAAAATTAAGGTCTGCGCTGGAGTTGGTCTACCTACCATTTTTAATGCGCGTGAGTCCTGGGCCATATGTAGTCGTAATGTCGGAAAAGTAAATCACTTCCACGTGCACAGCTTGCGGAAACTACTGAGTATTAGATGGCAGGAAATGGTGCCAAATACAGATGTGCTAACGCGATCGGGCATGTCTAGTTTAAAAACTAAAGGCTCGGCAATATAAGGGCGGAAGCCATCTCCTCTCCCTCGCCGCTTTTACTTCCCGGACTGAATCGGTACCCATTTAAAGCTGGGTCGATCCGGGAGCCATTGCGGTTTGAAAAACATTACCGCCTCAACTGGGGAATGAACCCATGACCACTCAGATGCGAAGCCAGCGCGCGCTAACCACTGCGATACGCGGCTCCACTATGTCTAGTATACACACCATGATGTGCATCCCAATCGGATGAGCGTCTACGAAAAGAGCTGCTTTCTGGTGAGCTACCAAATGGCAAGAGAGCAAGCGGTAGTCAGCAGAAACGGTTCAGATTTACGCTTAAGTAATCACTGATCCAGTGCGGCACTGACAATGATGACGGAAACAATCCCCACCAATCGCACAGACTTAACGTCTTTATACTGGTTTAGAAGAACTTGCAGAGTCTGTATACAACAAGTTTCATTTTCAGTTTCATTTCTGTACATCGATATTTCAACAGCGTCAATTCTCCTCACAGATCGGCTTTAGAAATGAAAGCCTCAAATATCAAAGTGTTACGTAATTGTTTCCCCAAAGGTGATCCAATTTTCCGTGGCGGGATATGCTTAGAGGATGTCAACGAGTACATGTATCTATCTAGTCGATGTGCAGAACAATCCAGAACGTGAACTGATAAGACGTCGCCGCGCGGACTGAGAGACTTCTCGTTCATGAAAACAGTTCTGAACGGTTGCCAAGACCGGAACCTACGAGCTTCTCTCCTCAACATCACTGAACTACCTGCGCTGTGCGACGGTGCTGAGACATGGACACTAACAGAATTAGTGGAGGAGAAATTGAGAGTGACCTAGGTCTTCCTTGACAGATGCTTAGTCGGAATCACTCTCCGGAACCAACGAATGCGAGGTCTCCCTAATTCTGATACACGACGATTGTACTGGGTGAATGATGCGTTAATCCACATAGACAAGGTAAAACGTATATGGGCAGATCATATGATGTGACGAAACGATGATCGATGGAGTTCGGCGAAATCAATCTGGTCTCCCAAAGCAAAAATGGACTGTCAGGAAGATATCCAATGCGTTGGTCAGGCTCCCTTGCTCTCCGAAATAACATCAGAGACTTCTATGAGGGAATGCTTACCACCCACTGGACTTCTGTGGGCCCAAGTCAGGCTCACATGGAGACGAAGTTAGGACCCGTTGCAACGCTCAGGAATGGGATATCAAGATGACGATTAATAATTTGTTCATTGTCCATGTTTCCGAATCATACCGTCAAGATCAGCGCATAACACATTCCCTATCATGTGCAACTGTTGTGTGACTCGTTCATATGTCACTTCATGTCCAAAGTCTGAATGGTTCAGATCTCACTTCATGCCCAAAGTCGGACTGGTTCAGTTGTCACTTCATGCCTAAAGTCTGAATGGTTCAGATCTCACTTTATGCCCAAAGTTTGAATGGTTCAAATCTCACTTCATGCCCAAAGTCTGAATTGCTCAGTTGTCACTACATGTTCAAAGTCTGAATAGTTCAGATGCCACTTCATGCCCCAAATCTGAAATATTCGGATATCACTTCATGACTCATGTTAGTGACAGCAGATTTGGTTATTCCCTATCATCTTCTATCATCTCCTATCATCTCCCTATCATCTCCTATCATCTCCTATCATCTCCCTATCATCTCCTATCATCTCCTATCATCTCATATCCTCTTCCTATCATCTCATATCATCTCCCTACCATCTATCATCTCCCTATCATCTCCTTATCATCTCTCTATCATCTCCTATCATCTCATATCCTCTCCCTATCATCTCCTATCATCTCATATCATCTCCCTACCATCTATCATCTCCCTATCATCTCCTTATCATCTCTCTATCATCTCCTATCATCGCCATATCAATGCAAATTTTCCGTTTTCCGTTCATGATTTAGTAACGTTAAGCGATAATTATTGCATGAAGTTGCCTGACGATTAGACGTTAATTGCCGCCGAAGACGGATGTGTCGGACCGAAAGGTGCAAATATCGCAGCCAATCTGTAAACTAGCGACACAACGCATTCCGATCTCCGGACTACATCCTGCTACTTGCGAAGACCGGTACAGGACTTGGCAGTGGGAGATTGAGAACGAACGCAGAAGAAGACGTTAATCAATTTAAACCTGTTCAGCTCGCCGAGAAGCAGGGGTCTTCAACAAATGCATGTCACGTCATTAATTGTTGACCTATGAGCAGGTAGCGCAGTAGTTAGTGCACTGGATCCTAGGAGAATGATCAGAGTTTGATACCCAGTTGGTTTTCCTATCGTAAAACGGGACTGGTGTCGACACAGCTTTAACAATTGGGTACTAAAATAATCTGGCAAGTCGCTGTTGTTGTTAAGTGCTTCCAATGAGTTAGTTTACTGTTTTGTGGGCCATGAAAAGAGCATTAAGTGGCGGGTTGTAGTAACTTGCCTCACATTCCTAGTGTGCTGATGAAGGTGAACCGCGGTCCTCCGGGTGGTTGTGCTATGCTTGGCTTCATCTGCGTGACGCTCACTGCTGCAGGAATCACGTCGATCCACATCTCATCAGCCAAGCTGCCTTGAAAACAGCCTGTTTCTAGGGAACACTACATGGAAGAGAGATAGTGGTCTTGGTTAGTATATTGTGCCTGACTGACGCGCCGTCCTGGAAAGTATGCTGTGTCTGACCGGACTAGCGTCTCAGTTCTCCAAACTATTTTCTCAATATGCCAAATTGGCGTGTTGACAGTATCTTAACTTACATTTTCCGTTTTACCAGAAACTCTTGACCCTTGCCAGTATTTGGCCATCTGTGTGTTATCCTTAGAGTAGATTTGGGATCTGCGTTCCAATTTATCTCGTTCCTAACTGCCTTGTTCACATGAAATATTTCGGGAGTAAACCCTGAAAAGAAATCCGGCGCTGGTGTCCCTAAAGTAGGCTTGTGGTGGTTCCACGCTGTTCTGGCAACTCCTGCAGCGTCACTGATTTCAGGCTGTATTGGATAATGCTGTTCATCTGGGTCAATTAGTTACATGGAGAGGGGGTGGGGTGGCAGGGCTTCTTCTTCTTCTTCTTCTTCTTCTTCTTCTTCTTCTTCTTCTTCTTCTCCTCCTCCTCCTCTTCCCCCACCTACTGCTCCTTATTTCGTTTCTTAATTTTCTTCAAAATATTTTTCTTTTTTCTCTTCTCCTACTTCTCCTTCTTCTTCCTCGTCGCTCGTCCTAAAAAGGACTCTGTGTCGTAGTTCACAGCGAGGCAGTGATATCTACGCTTGCGGCCCGACACATTCAGCTTCAGCTGCCTTTCTATTTTTGGGTACCTTGTTTGCCTTTCCACTGCGATCCCTATTCCCTCAAACAGACTACACTTGTCCAGCCTGTTTCCCGGACACCACTTGGACACAGAATATGGTCCTGGTCAACCCCGGCTCACTGACCCCAGTGCAAGCAGCCAGCTATGGTTTGCTAGATGTTGTCAGCTCATACACAGTGTTGCTCCTACGACACCCTCAGTTGTTGTCTATGCCCAGCTCCTTTTAAACACTTATGTGTTTAATTGTCTCTATCCATAGTTATCGGGTAACTTTCCTGTATCATTTTTGCTCGAAGGATTCCATTTTTTCTTCTTTAGTTTTTCTGTAATGGTCCATGTTCCGCATTCGTACTTTTCTATATGGAAGATTCGT